>WNWK01005172.1:120000-125450 GCA_009830355.1 Cherax destructor | reverse complement strand
GGTAGTGGTGGTAGTGGTGGTAGTGGTGGTAGTGGTGGGTGTGGTAGTAGTGGTAGTAGTGGTAGTAGTGGTGGTAGTGGTGGGTGTGGTAGTAGTGGTAGTAGTGGTGGTAGTGGTGGGTGTGGTAGTAGTGGTAGTAGTGGTGGTAGTGGTGGGTGTGGTGGTAGTGGTGGTAGTGGTGGTAGTGGTGGTAGTGGTGGTAGTGGTGGTAGTGGTGGTAGTGGTAGTAGTGGTGGTAGTGGTGGTAGTGGTGGAACAGTGGAGTCTGATACAACTGGATGAGAGGAGAGGAAGTATGGGTGGATGAAGTGACCTGAACTACTGGATGTAGGTTTATGAGTGAAGGGTTGTATCAACACCGAAGGGAAGGTATTGGAAGGGGCTGTGCAGGGCAGGGCAAGGTAGGGTGGGACAGGGTGTACCTACACTATACCTGTCAACTCGGAGATGAAGTCAAGATGTTGAGACAGATAGAGACCTTCTGCAAATATAAAAAACACAGTGTAGAACATCAACACATTATAACAACACACTGTGCTGATATAACTCTTTAGTGACATTAATACTGACTAGTGCAACATACTTTCATATATACTTCGAAGATATACTGAATATAAATATTATAAAGTATATACTGACATATAAATATTACTCTAGGTTATTATCTTCCGGTTATATATAACAAAATAACATGTTCTGGGTGTATATTATCAAGTACATCTCCCTTGTTCTTGAGAGAACACCACAAGAGCTCCTCAGAGAACAATCATCAGCCAAACCTCCCTGTTAACAGCTTGATCAGTTAGGGTGTTGGTGCTAACAGCACGCAGACTGGTGTATGCACCCCAGCCTGGCTGATCGGCAACTGACGTGAGGAACTTATCAAGTTCCCTCTTAAAGATAGCCAGGGGTGTTGGAGAATCCTGGTCCCCTCATGTTAAACGCCAGGATACAGCGATTTTAAGCAGATAATACTGTCATGTTTACTGGCGGATACAGAAGGTGTAGCGTGTGGTTACAACACTTTAGTGTGAATGCTGCCGCTGCCGCTGCCGCTGCCGCTGATAGTGGTGGCAGCCGCCTGCTGCTGCAGATGTGACAGACATAAACAATTGTGCCAGAAAAATCATCCCATAACTGTCATCAAGTTTACTGTCACCTCTGCTGGTACCTGTGTAAATACCGCACCCTCCAGCAGGGAGACCAGGGAGACCAGGGTGCTATCTCAGCACCTGTGAGTACATGGTACCTGTGTAAACACCGCACCCTCCAGCAGGGAGACCAGGGAGACCAGGGTGCTATCTCAGCACCTGTGAGTACATGGTACCTGTGTAAACACCGCACCCTCCAGCAGGGAGACCAGGGTGCTATCTCAGCACCTGTGAGTACATGGTACCTGTGTAAACACCGCACCCTCCAGCAGGGAGACCAGGGAGACTTGGGTGCTATCTCAGCACCTGTGAGTACATGGTACCTGTGTAAACACCGCAACCTCCAGCAGGGAGACCAGGGTACTATCTCAGCACCTGTGAGTACATGGTACCTGTGTAAACACCGCACCCTCCAGCAGGGAGACCAGGGTGCTATCTCAGCACCTGTGAGTACATGGTACCTGTGTAAACACCGCACCCTCCAGCAGGGAGACCAGGGTGCTATCTCAGCACCTGTGAGTACATGGTACCTGTGTAAACACCGCACCCTCCAGCAGGGAGATCAGGGAGACCAGGGAGACCTGGGTGCTATCTCAGCACATGTGAGTACATGGTACCTGTGTAAACACACCGCACCCTCCAGCAGGGAGACCAGGGAGACCTGGGTGCTATCTCAGCACCTGTGAGTACATGGTGCCTGTGTAAACACCGCACCCTCCAGCAGGGAGACCAGGGAGACCAGGGAGCTATCTCAGCACCTGAGAGTACATGGCAGAGGACATGGGAGCTCAGACAGAGGCTGTCTGCTCAGAACTCCATACTTCTCAATATATTAAGAACTATAATCTACTAGCTGGGTGTATGAGTCAGGAGAGGGATAGAGTAGGGAGGGAGATAGGGAGGACTTGAAAATAAGATAGGAATGGTAATAGATCTTATAGAGAGGGAGATAATGATGAGATAGAGAGAGGGGGAGATAATGATGAGAGAGAGAGAGAGAGGGGGAGATAATGATGAGAGAGAGAGACACTAGAACAGGGTTACAAAGAAGGTAGTCTTCACACAGAGTACAACACACAGTCCCTGGTGACTCCCACATCAGTGTGGACAACACTAGATACTGCAGCTGTGTCAGCAGCAGCAGCAGCAGCAGCAGCAGCAGCAGCAGCAACAGCAGCAGCAACAAGAGGAAAGGGGAAGCAGGAGGAGGAGAGACACAGAAGAGGAGAAGAGAACATATTAAGAAACAAGTAAGAGGGGCACAGCTCTTGATTAAAGAGAGTTGACCACCCTGTCCCTAGCTTAGTTTATCCAGTTCCTTTAACCCTTCCTTTAGTTTACCCTTAAATTCCCACAAATCCTTATCCAACACCATTCTTCCTCCCTTTATCCCTTGTCCAAATCCTTCCCCCCCCCCCACACACACACACACAATCTAGGGACTGAAGTAGTGGAGGCAGGATCAATACATAGCTTTAAGAAGAGGTATGATAAAGCTCATAGTAGCGAAGAGGCGAGGCCTGGAGCTATGAATCAACCCCTGCAACCACAAATAAGTGAGTACAAAACGGTGAGTAAAGTGTCACACATTATTTATCATGTAACCCTCTCTCAGGTGTTGCAAAGGTCACTCAACACCTGTGTGTTGGGGTGGCAGGTGTGTGTGGCCACAGTACATGTCATCTAGGGATGATACCAGGATATTACCACAGGCTGTGTAAGGTATGACTTGTACTCTCTCTCTCTCTCTCAAGTAAACTTCACTGCAATAACACACTATTATTAACTCTAAACTATGTGGCACAGGATGGATATGAGGTACACAAACTAGCCACTACCATCCACAGGATGGATATGAGGTACACAAACTAGCCACTACCATCCACAGGATGGATATGAGGTACACAAACTAGCCACTACCATCCACAGGATGGATATGAGGTACACAAACTAGCCACTACCATCCACAGGATGGATATGAGGTACACAATAAACTAGCCACTACCATCCACAGGATGGATATGAGGTACACAATAAACTAGCCACTACCATCCACAGGATGGATATGAGGTACACAATAAACTAGCCACTACAATCCACAGGATGGATATGAGGTACACAATAAACTAGCCACTACCATCCACAGGATGGATATGAGGTACACAAACTAGCCACTACCATCCACAGGATGGATATGAGGTACACAATAAACTAGCCACTACCATCCACAGGATGGATATGAGGTACACAATAAACTAGCCACTACCATCCACAGGGTGGATATGTGGTGCACAATAAACTAGCCACTATCATCCACAGGATGGATATGAGGTACACAAACTAGCCACTACCATCCACAGGATGGATATGAGGTACACAAACTAGCCACTACCATCCACAGGATGGATATGAGGTACACAATAAACTAGCCACTACCATCCACAGGATGGATATGAGGTACACAATAAACTAGCCACTACAATCCACAGGATGGATATGAGGTACACAATAAACTAGCCACTACCATCCACAGGATGGATATGAGGTACACAAACTAGCCACTACCATCCACAGGATGGATATGAGGTACACAATAAACTAGCCACTACCATCCACAGGATGGATATGAGGTACACAATAAACTAGCCACTACCATCCACAGGATGGACATGAGGTACACAATAAACTAGCCACTACCATCCACAGGATGGCTATGAGGTTCACAATAAACTAGCCACTACCATCCACAGGATGGATATGAGGTACACAATAAACTAGCCACTACCATCCACAGGATGGCTATGAGGTACACAATAAACTAGCCACTACCATCCACAGGATGGATATGAGGTACACAATAAACTAGCCACTACCATCCACAGGATGGATATGAGGTACCCAATAAACTAGCTACTACCATCCACAGGATGGATATGAGGTACACAATAAACTAGCCACTACCATCCACAGGATGGCTATGAGGTACATAATAAACTAGCCACTACCATCCACAGGATGGATATGAGGTACACAATAAACTAGCCACTACCATCCACAGGATGGATATGAGGTACACAATAAACTAGCCACTACCATCCACAGGATGGATATGAGGTACACAATAAACTAGCCACTACCATCCACAGAATGGCTATGAGGTACACAATAAACTAGCCACTACCATCCACAGGATGGATATGAGGTACACAATAAACTAGCCACTACCATCCACAGGATGGATATGAGGTACACAATTAACTAGCCACTACCATCCACAGGATGGCTATGAGGTAACAATAAACTAGCCACTACCATCCACAGGATGGATATGTGGTACACAATAAACTAGCCACTACCATCCACAGGATGGATATGAGGTACACAATAAACTAGCCACTACCATCCACAGGATGGATATGAGGTACACAATAAACTAGCCACTACCATCCACAGGATGGCTATGAGGTACACAATAAACTAGCCACTACCATCCACAGGATGGCTATGAGGTACACAATAAACTAGCCACTACCCTCCACAGGATGGATATGAGGTACACAATAAACTAGCCACTACCATCCACAGGATGGATATGAGGTACACAATAAACTAGCCACTACCATCCACAAGGTGGATATGAGGTACACAATAAACTAGCCACTACCATCCACAGAATGGCTATGAGGTACACAATAAACTAGCCACTACCATCCACAGGATAGCTATGAGGTACACAATAAACTAGCCACTACCATCCACAGGATGGCTATGAGGTACACAATAAACTAGCCACTACCATCCACAGGATGGATATGAGGTACAAAATAAACTAGTCACTACCATCCACAGGATGGATATGAGGTACACAATAAACTAGCCACTACCATCCACAGGATGGATATGAGGTACACAATAAACTAGCCACTACCATCCACAGGATGGATATGAGGTACGCAATAAACTAGCCACTACCATCCACAGGATGGATATGAGGTACACAATAAACTAGCCACTACCATCCACAGGATGGATATGAGGTACACAATAAACTAGCGGATTGGACAATTTAAATGTAATCAACGGGACTTGGAAACTGACACGTCTGATCTCTAAATCTGAGTATCAGAAATATCTCCAGAGATTATTTGCATACATATATAAGGTGAGTGTACGTGTGTGTACGTGCTTAAAGTGCATGTGTGTGTACGTGTGTACTTGGTAAGTGGGCGACCGTGTGTTTGTATGTTCGTTTTTTTTGTGGCGTCTGCCATCACTGATCACTGACTTTCTCCTTATCAT
>WNWK01005172.1:102500-117500 GCA_009830355.1 Cherax destructor | reverse complement strand
TCAGGTGGGTCACTGTAGCGTCAGATGGGTCACTGTAGCGTCAGGTGGGTCACTGTAGCGTCAGGTGGGTCACTGTAGGGTCAGGTGGGTCACAGTAGCGTCAGGTGGGTCACTGTAGCGTCAGGTGGGTCACTGTAGCGTCAGGTGGGTCACTGTAGCGTCAGGTGGGTCACTGTAGCGTCAGGTGGGTCACTGTAGCGTCAGGTGGGTCACTGTAGCGTCAGGTGGGTCACAGTAGCGTCAGGTGGGTCACTGTAGCGTCAGGTATGTCACTGTAGCGTCAGGAGGGTCACTGTAGCGTCAGGTGGGTCACTGTAGCGTCAGGTGGGTCACTGTAGCGTCAGGTAGGTCACAGTAGCGTCAGGTGGGTCACAGTAGCGTCAGGTGGGTCACAGTAGCGTCAGTTGGGTCACTGTAGCGTCAGGTGGGTCACTGTAGCGTCAGGTGGGTCACAGTAGCGTCAGGTGGGTCACTGTAGCGTCAGGTGGGTCACTGTAGCTTCAGGTGGGTCACTGTAGCTTCAGGTAGGTCACTGTAGCGTCAGGTGGGTCACAGTAGCGTCAGGTGGGTCACAGTAGCGTCAGGTAGGTCACTGTAGCTTCAGGTGGGTCACTGTAGCTTCAGATGGGTCAATGTAGCGTCAGATGGGTCACAGTAGCGTCAGGTGGGTCACAGTAGCGTCAGGTGGGTCACTGTAGCGTCAGGTGGGTCACAGTAGCGTCAGGTGGGTCACAGTAGCGTCAGGTGCGTCACAGTAGCGTCAGGTGGGTCACTGATGCGTCAGGTGGGTCACTTTAGCGTCAGGTGGGTCACAGTAGCGTCAGGTGGGTCACAGTAGCGTCAGGTGGGTCACTGTAGCTTCAGGTGGGTCACTGTAGCTTCAGGTGGGTCACTCTAGCTTCAGGTGGGTCACTGTAGCGTCAGGTGGGTCACTGTAGCGTCAGGTGGGTCACAGTAGCGTCAGGTGGGTCACTGTAGCGTCAAGTGGGTCACAGTAGCGTGGTGGTCAGGAAACTATTAATCATGTACTCTTGTGCACTAACATGTGCACCCCCCTCAGCCCACCCCTCATAATGTACACACACACGCACGCACAGCCCTATACAACCTTAACCTCTCTCTCTCTCTCTCTCGCTCTCTCTCTCTCTCTCTCTCTCTCTTTCGCTCTCTCTCTCTCTCTCTCTCTCTCTCTCTCTCTATCAGCCTGGCTCTAGCAAATGTTATGTACCCTAGGTCTGGCTGGCACTCTGCCTCCCAGACACTAGTGACGACACACACACACACGGGGTCAGGAGCTGTGAATCGACCCCTGCAACCACAACTAGGCGAGTACACACACACATGTTCCTTCAATACAAAATATTCTTTAACAGAGGCTTGAAAAAAGGTGATAAAAATATTTACGTCAGTGATCTTATTTTATATATAATTTACGTCAGTATACCTTTGATATACCTTTGAAGAGTTTCGAGAGTTTATCTACTCTCTGAGCCCGGCCATGGGCCAGGCTCGTCTGGTGCTTGCCTGGTCAACCAGGCTGTTGCTGCTGATGGCCCGCTGCCCCACATATCCATCACAGCCTGGTTGATCTGGCACCTGGTGAAGATATTTGTCCAGTTTCCTCTTGAAGGCTTCTACACTGGTTCCAGCGATGTTTCGGATATCTTCTGGTAAGATGTTTAATAGTCTGGGACCCCGGATGTTAATACAGTGCTCCCGTATTGTCCCCACCGCACCCCTGCTCCTCACTGGGTTTATTTTACACTTTCTCCCATAACTCTCACTCCAGTATGTTGTTATGGCAGTGTGCAGATTTGGGACCAGGCCCTCAAGTACTTTCTAAGTATATATTATCATGTATCTCTCTCTCCTCCGCTCCAATGAGTACATGTTCAAGACTTGAAGGCGTTCCCAATAATTTAGATGTTTCAATGGCTCAATGTGAGCCGTAAACGATCTCTGGATTTGTTCCAGCTCTGATATTTCTCCTGCCCTGAACGGGGCCGTCAGCACTGAGCAGTATTCTAAGTGAGGGAGCACTAGCAATTTGAAGAGTGTCACCATCGGCATTATTTCCCTTGTTTTGAAAGTTCTCAATACCCACCCCGTCATCTTCCTGGCTGTTGTGACCTTTGTCTTGTTATGGTCTTTAAAAGACAGATCAGCAGACATAATTATTCCCAAGTCCTTTACGTGTTCCTTTCGTTCTATGTGGTGACCCTCTTGCGTTTTGTATATAGTGTTCCTTTTGAGTTCTTCATTTTTTCCATACCTAAGCAGCTGAAACTTATCACCATTGAACGTCATGTTGTTCTCCACTGCCCACTGGAAGACCCTGCTTACGTCCTCCTGTAATTTTTCAGTGTCCTCTACCGTAGTCTTATTTTATATATAATTTACGTCAGTGATCTTATTTTACAATATAATTTACGTCAATGCTGTTATTTTACAATATAATTTACGTCAGTGGTTTTATTTTACAATATCGTTTACCTACGTCAGTACTCTCAGAAATTTATCAAATTCAAACTTCTGTAAGGCCCCATAGCACAGTAAAGAAATTTAAATTCTGAGTGGCCCAGGAAAGGGAGCCCCTGACCCCTCCCCTTCCCTTGAAGGGGAAAAAAAGGGGGAAAACTCGAATGTAAACAACATTAAAGAAAACGGATGTAAACACAGGAGAGTTTGAGGCGGGACTTGTGTAGATGGTGGCTGGCTGCTGCTAAAATACCCTCACAAACTGTGACTCATTCCTCGGGTTTATTCCCCCCTCTTCCCTTACCCGTCCCCTGCCCCCTCCCAACCCACCGCCATTACCAGGTACTTGACCACTACCCCTACCCACCACTCACCAGGGAGGGGGACCAATACCTGGCAACAATGGCGTAGTCTACAGTGGCTGCCAGACGCAGGCTGTCTTGATATGCCATTAACCAGGCGCCTGTGTGGAGGGTGGGCTGTGGGTGAGGGTGGGCTGGGAGGGAGGTGTGGTCGAGGGACAGAGGAGAGGTCAAGTGGGGTCACCACCATAATAACCTCTAGTAGCTGGCGCCAGTTATGACATTCTTGATGTACGTTCACCTAACAGAGGGATGCCACCACACTCACCTTATAGCCTCTAGTAGCCTTTACTTAAACACCAGTTCAAATATTTAAAATTAATAAGAGGAGGAGCGCCTCTGGCAAAACAGTGATGGAGTGAGTGATGATGAAAGATTTTCTTTTTCAGGCCACCCTGCCTTGGTAGCCACCCTGCCTTGGTGGCAACCCTGCCTTGGTGGCCACCCTGCCTTGGTGGTCAATGTTTCTTAAGTAAATATAGATCTAAATGGGTCGTGATAACATGCAATTATATATTTATAAGTTGTACGAAGTGTATCACTGTAGACAAGAACACTTCACCCCACCGTGGAAGTATATCACTGTAGACAAGAACACTTCACCCCACCGTGGAAGTGTATCACTGTAGACAAGAACACTTCACCCCCACCGTGGAAGTGTATCACTGTAGACAAGAACACTTCACCCCACCGTGGAAGTGTATCACTGTAGACAAGAACACTTCACCCCACCGTGGAAGTGTATCACTGTAGACAAGAACACTTCACCCCACCGTGGAAGTGTATCACTGTAGACAAGAACACTTCACCCCACCGTGGAAGTGTTTATCTGGAGACATGGTACAAAATGCCACTCATGTGTATATGCAACAATTTGCACCAGAACAACGGCTTTTACTGCATAGGTGAACCCCTGGCCAGGAACCTTCTTCCAGGTTACCTTACATGACAACATACCCGGTCTGTGTAGGTCCCTCTCAAATTCAACCTCCCTAACATTCTCCACCTGACTCTATATATACCCATGTATTCTCTGCCCAGGTACATGTTTGTGACTTGATAAAGGCCACTGTGTGGCTAAAACGTAGTCAATAAAGGATCACATTATACTGCATTTGTGTCTATTTTTCCATGTGTTCGCTTAGTGTTACATACCTGCAAAGCCCCTCCCAAGAAACTCATCACCTTCCTTAAATCACTTGTAAATACAACTGCCCAGGGAGAAATCTCTACCTAGACTGCTAGTAACAATTTATCACAAGTTATACCCGCTGATGGATCTAAGCAGAAGTCTACTAGGAGGGCTGCATCTGCTCTTGTTGCTACCTTCCTAGTTAATAACGACAACAACTATGTTGAGTTAGGTATAAGAATTAAGACCTGGGCGTCTACACTACAAACTGAATTGTTTGTCATACTAAAGGTGATAAAGTTAACGTATGACACTGAACTTGAGTCTATGATTCAATATCACCACTGAAGGTTCTTGACTCACGTACCTGAAAAATTACAGGAGGACATAAGCAGGGTCTTCCAGTGGGCAGTGGAGAACAACATGACGTTCAATGGTGATAAGTTTCAGCTGCTTAGGTATGGAAAAAATGAAGAACTCAAAAGGAACACTATATACAAAACGCAGGAGGGTCACCACATAGAACGAAAGGAACACGTAAAGGACTTGGGAATAATTATGTCTGCTGATCTGTCTTTTAAAGACCATAACAAGACAAAGATCACAACAGCCAGGAAGATGACGGGGTGGGTATTGAGAACTTTCAAAATAAGGGAAATAATGCCGATGGTGACACTATTCAAATCGCTAGTGCTCCCTCACTTAGAATACTGCTCAGTGCTGACGGCCCCGTTCAGGGCAGGAGAAATATCAGAGCTGGAACAAATTCAGAGATCGTTTACGGCTCACATTGAGCCATTGAAACATCTAAATTATTGGGAATGCCTTCAAGTCTTGAACATGTACTCATTGGAGGGGAGGAGAGAGAGATACATGATAATATATACTTAGAAAGTACTTGAGGGCCTGGTCCCAAATCTGCACACTGCCATAACAACATACTGGAGTGAGAGATATGGGAGAAAGTGTAAAATAAACCCAGTGAGGAGCAGGGGTGCGGTGGGGACAATACGGGAGCACTGTATTAACATCCGGAGTCCCAGACTATTCAACATCTTACCAGAAGATATCCGAAACATCGCTGGAACCAGTGTAGAAGCCTTCAAGAGGAAACTGGACAAGTATCTTCATCGGGTGCCAGATCAACCAGGCTGTGAAGGATATGTGGGGCAGCGGGCCTCCAGCAGCAACAGCCTGGTTGACCAGGCAAGCACCAGACGAGCCTGGCCCATGGCCGGGCTCAGAGAGTAGATACTCTCGAAACTCTTCAAAGGTATATCAAAGGTATTAAAGGTACCTGGCACAAGCCACGTACAGATACTAAACAAAAATGAGACAAAAATGAATTAATGTACAACTGTTATGGATTCCACCACAATGAATTTCTCCTTCATAATGAAGTTGATAGGTCAACCAAGAACGTACCTTGAAGGAAGAAGTCAACCAAGAACGTACCTTGAAGGAAGAAGTCAACCAAAGAACGTACCTTGAAGGAAGAAGTCAACCAAGAACGTACCTTGAATGAAGAAGTCAACCAAGAACGTACCTTGAAGGAAGAAGTCAACCAAAGAACGTACCTTGAAGGAAGAAGTCAACCAAGAACGTACCTTGAAGGAAGAAGTCAACCAAGAACGTACCTTGAAGGAAGAAGTCAACCAAGAACGTACCTTGAAGGAAGAAGTCAACCAAGAACGTACCTTGAAGGAAGAAGTCAACCAAGAACGTACCTTGAAGGAAGAAGTCAACCAAAGAACGTACCTTGAAGGAAGAAGTCAACCAAGAACGTACCTTGAAGAAAGAAGTCAACCAAGAACGTACCTTGAAGGAAGAAGTCAACCAAAGAACGTACCTTGAAGGAAGAAGTCAACCAAGAACGTACCTTGAAGGAAGAAGTCAACCAAAGAACGTACCTTGAAGGAAGAAGTCAACCAAAGAACGTACCTTGAAGGAAGAAGTCAACCAAAGAACGTACCTTGAAGGAAGAAGTCAACCAAGAACGTACCTTGAAGGAAGAAGTCAACCAAAGAACGTACCTTGAAGGAAGAAGTTAAACAAGAACGTACCTTGAAGGAAGAAGTCAACCAAGAACGTACCTTGAAGGAAGAAGTCAGCCAAGAACGTACCTTGAAGGAAGAAGTCAACCAAGAACGTACCTTGAAGGAAGAAGTCAACCAAGAACGTACCTTGAAGGAAGAAGTCAACCAAGAACGTACCTTGAAGGAAGAAGTCAACCAAGAACGTACCTTGAAGGAAGAAGTCAACCAAGAACGTACCTTGAAGGAAGAAGTCAACCAAGAACGTACCTTGAAGGAAGAAGTCAACCAAGAACGTACCTTGAAGGAAGAAGTCAACCAAGAACGTACCTTGAAGGAAGAAGTCAGCCAAGAACGTACCTTGAAGGAAGAAGTCAACCAAGAACGTACCTTGAAGGAAGAAGTCAACCAAGAACGTACCTTGAAGGAAGAAGTCAACCAAGAACGTACCTTGAAGGAAGAAGTCAACCAAGAACGTACCTTGAAGGAAGAAGTCAACCAAGAACGTACCTTGAAGGAAGAAGTCACCAAGAACGTACCTTGAAGGAAGAAGTCAACCAAGAACGTACCTTGAAGGAAGAAGTCAACCAAGAACGTACCTTGAAGGAAGAAGTCAGCCAAGAACGTACCTTGAAGGAAGAAGTCAACCAAGAACGTACCTTGAAGGAAGAAGTTGACCAAGAACGTACCTTGAAGGAAGAAGTCAGCCAAGAACGTACCTTGAAGGAAGAAGTCAACCAAGAACGTACCTTGAAGGAAGTACCAAGAACGTACCTTGAAGGAAGAAGTCAGCCAGAACGTACCTTGAAGGAAGAAGTCAACCAAGAATCGTACCTTGAAGGAAGAAGTCACCAAGAACGTACCTTGAAGGAAAAGTCACCAAGACACTCTTGAAGGAAGAAGTCTAACAGAACGTACCTTGAACGGAAGAAGTCTACCACTACCAAGGCAGTACTAGTCACCACAGTAACTACACTAAGACAATCACTACCACAACTACTCTCCACTAGCAACAATCCACTCTACTCACCACATCTCACTCAATCCTACCTACACACATCATCCACTACACACCACTGCTATCCCTCTACCACTAAACATCCACTACCTACCACCACTATCTACCACTTAAACATCACTACCTACCACCACTATCTACCACTTACAACATCCCCTACCTCACACTATCTACCACTTACAACATCACTACTACACTCACTATCTACCACTTACAAATCCACTACCTACACCACTATCACCACTTACAACATCCACTACCTACCACACTATCTACCACTTACAACATCCACTACCTACCACACTATCTACTACAAATCCATACCTACACACTATCTACCACTTCACATCCACACCACCACTATCTACCACTTACAACATCCACTACCTACCACCACACTATCTACCAATCTCCACTTACAACATCCACTACCTACCACCACTATCTACCACTTACAACATCCACTACCTACCACCACTATCTACCACTCTACAACACACTTTACCTAACACCACTATCTACCACTCTACAACACTATCACCCTACTCTACCACCATATACTACCACTTACAACATCACTACTATCACCACCACTATCTACCACTTACAACATCTACTACCTATCACCACCACTATCTACCACTTACAACATCCACTACCTACCACCACTATCTACCACTTACAACATCCACTACCTATCCACCACTATCTACCACTTACAACATCTACTACCTATCCTACCACCACTATCTACCACTTACAACATCACTACCTACACCACTATCTACCACTTACAACATCCACTACCTACACTATCTACCACCAACATCACTACCTACCACACTATTCCCTTACAACATCCACTACCTACCACCACTATCTACCACTTACAACATCCACTACCTACCACCACTATCTACCACTTACAACATCCACTACCTACCACCACTATCTACCACTTACAACATCCACTCTACCACCACTATCTACCACTCTAAACATCCACTACCTACCACACTATCTACCACTTACAACATCTACTACCTACCACCACTATCTACCACTTACAACATCTACTACCTACCACCACTATCTACCACTTACAACATCTACTACCTATCACCACCACTACCTACCACTTACAACATCTACTACCTATCACCACTATCTACCACTTACAACATCCACTACCTATCACCACCACTATCTACCACTTACAACATCTACTACCTATCACCACTATCTACCACTTACAACATCTACTACCTATCACCACCACTATCTACCACTTACAACATCTACTACCTACCACCACTATCTACCACTTACAACATCCACTACCTATCACCACCACTATCTACCACTTACAAAATCTACTACCTACCACCACTATCTACCACTTACAACATCTACTACCTACCACCACTACCTACCACTTACAACATCTACTACCTATCACCACCACTATCTACCACTTACAACATCTACTACCTATCACCACCACTACCTACCACTTACAACATCTACTACCTATCACCACCACTATCTACCACTTACAACATCCACTACCTATCACCACCACTATCTACCACTTACAAAATCTACTACCTACCACCACTATCTACCACTTACAACATCTACTACCTACCACCACTACCTACCACTTACAACATCTACTACCTATCACCACCACTATCTACCACTTACAACATCCACTACCTACCACCACTATCTACCACTTACAACATCTACTACCTACCACCACCATCTACCACTTACAACATCTACTACCTATCACCACCACTATCTACCACTTACAACATCTACTACCTACCACCACTATCTACCAGTTACAACATCTACTACCTATCACCACCACTATCTACCACTTACAACATCTACTACCTATCACCACCACTATCTACCACTTACAACATCTACTACCTATCACCACCACTATCTACCACTTACAACATCTACTACCTATCACCACCACTATCTACCACTTACAACATCTACTACCTATCACCACCACTATCTACCACTTACAACATCCACTACCTACCACCACTATCTACCACTTACAACATCCACTACCTACCACCACTATCTACCACTTACAACATCCACTACCTACCACCACTATCTACCACTTACAACATCCACTACCTATCACCACCACTATCTACCACTTACAACATCTACTACCTACCACCACCATCTACCACTTACAACATCTACTACCTATCACCACCACTATCTACCACTTACAACATCTACTACCTATCACCACCACTATCTACCACTTACAACATCTACTACCTATCACCACCACTATCTACCACTTACAACATCTACTACCTATCACCACCACTATCTACCACTTACAACATCTACTACCTATCACCACCACTATCTACCACTTACAACATCTACTACCTATCACCACCACTATCTACCACTTACAACATCTACTACCTATCACCACCACTATCTACCACTTACAACATCTACTACCTATCACCACCACTATCTACCACTTACAACATCTACTACCTATCACCACCACTATCTACCACTTACAACATCTACTACCTATCACCACCACTATCTACCACTTACAACATCTACTACCTACCACCACTATCTACCACTTACAACATCTACTACCTATCACCACCACTATCTACCACTTACAACATCTACTACCTATCACCACCACTATCTACCACTTACAACATCTACTACCTACCACCACTATCTACCACTTACAACATCTACTACCTATCACCACCACTATCTACCACTTACAACATCTACTACCTACCACCACTATCTACCACTTACAACATCCACTACCTATCACCACCACTATCTACCACTTACAACATCTACTACCTACCACCACTATCTACCACTTACAACATCCACTACCTATCACCACCACTATCTACCACTTACAACATCTACTACCTATCACCACTATCTACCACTTACAACATCCACTACCTATCACCACCACTATCTACCACTTACAACATCTACTACCTATCACCACCACTATCTACCACTTACAACATCTACTACCTATCACCACCACTATCTACCACTTACAACATCTACTACCTACCACCACCATCTACCACTTACAACATCTACTACCTATCACCACCACTATCTACCACTTACAACATCTACTACCTATCACCACCACTATCTACCACTTACAACATCTACTACCTATCACCACCACTATCTACCACTTACAACATCTACTACCTATCACCACCACTATCTACCACTTACAACATCTACTACCTATCACCACCACTACCTACCACTTACAACATCTACTACCTATCACCACCACTATCTACCACTTACAACATCTACTACCTATCACCACCACCCGCGTCAACAGAGAACCGTAATGTACAGGAGCAGTGCAGTGACCTTACAAACCTACCACTGCTGCACTGCCATTCTGGTCCACCAGGTCCCAGGAGACACACTCAACACTCTAACTTTCCACTTAGAAAAATCTACACAGAATTTAATCATTTCAGAAAAAAATCATGAGTCACCAAGACAAATTAACATAACTAGGAGGGGAAAATTGTATAAAATACCGATATGATAAAAAAAAAAAACACAAATGAAGAATAATGTGACCCTTTATTGACAACGTTTCGCCCACACAGTGGGATTTATCAAGTTACAAACAGCCTTGTTTGAGGCAGTACAGGGTGGTAGTGTCATCAACACAACACCTCAGAGTACTAGAGGCAGTACATGGTGGTAGAGTCATCAACACAACACCTCAGAGTACTAGAGGCAGTACAGGGTGGTAGTGTCATCAACACAACACCTCAGAGTACTAGAGGCAGTACAGGGTGGTAGTGTCATCAACACAACACCTCAGAGTACTAGAGGCAGTACAGGTACACAACACACACCTCAGGTAAGAGGTACAGGTGGTATCACAACACAACACCAACTAACATACAGTATACACACAACACCTCTATACAACAGTGATTACAACACAACACCATACAGCATATGATTCATCAACCAACACCAGGTACAGACTAATACAGGGGAGTGCTACAAACCTCAGGTACTGAGGCTACAGTGAGCACACACAACCCTAGAGCTAGAGCATCAGTTATCATACCAACCTAGTACTAGAGGCAGTAATGATATAACACAAATAGGTCAGGGAGTACAGGATGACAAACAACACCTTACTGAGGCAGTACAGGTGTATGTCATCACACAAACCGTACTAGAGGCATACAGGTGGTAGGTCACAACACAACACTCAGATACTAGAGGTACAGGTGGAGTATCAACAAACACCTCAGGCTAGGCAGACAGGTGGTAGTGTCATCAACACAACACCTCAGGTATGAGGCAGTACAGTGGTAGGCATCAACACAACACCTCAGAGTACTAGAGGCTACAGGTGGAGGTCATCAACACAACACCTCAGAGTACTAGAGGCAGTACAGGGTGGTAGGTCATCAACACAACACCTCAGAGTACTAGAGGCAGTACGGTGGTAGGTCATCAACACAACACCCAGAGTACTAGAGGCAGTACATGGTAGTGTCATCAACACAACACCTCAGAGTACTAGAGGCAGTACAGGTGGTAGGTCATCAACACAACACCTCAGAGTACTAGAGGCAGTACAGGTGAGTCATCAACACAACACCTCAGAGTACTAGAGGCAGTACAGGTGGAGTGTATCAACACAACACCTCAGAGTACTAGAGGCAGTACAGGTGGTAGGTATCAACACAACACCAGGTACTAGAGGCAGTACAGGTGGTAGTGTATCAACACAACACCTCAGAGTACTAGAGGCAGTACAGGTGGTAGGTCATCAACACAACACCTCAGAGTACTAGAGGCGACAGGGTGGAGTGTCATCAACACAACACCTCAGAGTACTAGAGGCAGTACAGGTGGTAGGTCATCAACACAACACCTCAGAGTACTAGAGGCAGTACTGGTGGATCAACACACCTCAGAGTACTGGGGTAGGTGAGGCTCAACACAACACCTCAAGTACAGCAGAGGAGTACAAGAATCAAGACAACCTCAGGTGTAGATAAGACACACTGAGTATAAGAACAGGATGAGGTAACAAGAGGTAACAAGCTAAGTGGTAGGCAAACAATCTGATCAACAACAGTACGGTAGGCAACAAGTACACAACAACTAAGTCTGAGGGTACAGATATCTCAACAAAGCAGTGGAGGTCATGAGCACCAAGACTAGGCAGACAGGGGTGCAAACAAGAGTACAGAGCATACAGTAGTCATAACCAACACTCAGAGTTAGGCATACAGTTCATCAACAACCTCAGAGTACTAGAGGCAGTACAGGGGAGGCATCAACACAACACCTCAGAGTACTAGAGGCAGTACAGGTGGTAGTGTCATCAACACAACACCTCAGAGTACTAGACTAGAGGCAGTACAGAGTGGTAGTGTCATCAACACAACACCTCAGAGTACTAGAGGCAGTACAGGGTGGTAGTGTCATCAACACAACACCTCAGAGTACTAGAGGCAGTACAGGGTGGTAGTGTCATCAACACAACACCTCAGAGTACTAGAGGCAGTACATGGTGGTAGAGTCATCAACACAACACCTCAGAGTACTAGAGGCAGTACAGGGTGGTAGTGTCATCAACACAACACCTCAGAGTACTAGAGGCAGTACAGGGTGGTAGTGTGATCAACACAACACCTCAGAGTACTAGAGGCAGTACATGGTGGTAGTGTGATCAACACAACACCTCAGAGTACTAGAGGCAGTACAGGGTGGTAGTGTGATCAACACAACACCTCAGAGTACTAGAGGCAGTACAGGGTGGTAGAGTCATCAACACAACACCTCAGAGTACTAGAGGCAGTACATGGTGGTAGTGTCATCAACACAACACCTCAGAGTACTAGAGGCAGTACATGGTGGTAGTGTCATCAACACAACACCTCAGAGTACTAGAGGCAGTACAGGGTGGTAGAGTCATCAACACAACACCTCAGAGTACTAGAGGCAGTACAGGGTGGTAGTGTCATCAACACAACACCTCAGAGTACTGGGGTACAAAAAAAGAACTCACATACTGCTACAAAAAATGAGGGTATTTTTACGGTCCAGGACCGTTAACACGGCCTATTGTGCGATACGTCTGTGGAGATACTGGAATATATTGTGGGTGTGATCTGGTTTCTTTAATTACTACGACTGTCTACCCTGCCTGTCTGTGGCTAATTCCAGTGGACATTAAAGCCAGAGAGGTGTAGACGAGTGGAACAAACTGCCAGGTAGTGTCACTGAGGAGACAGCTTTGGATGACATTAAATATTGGTTGGACTGCATATGACTGGTTGTGGATGGGTGTGAGTTGGATTTGCCTAGCACGGACGAGTAGACATACTGTATATGTGTAAAAACCTACTTATCCGTCAGTGAAGCAGTTGTACAGCCTATTCTCAAAGTTACTCGAGGTCTGCTAACACCGTAGGTCTACTGGCAGGTCTACACACCAGTGTAGATGTTGTGTCTAGTTCTCTGCTATGGTACACCACTGTGGAGTTCACTGACTAGCTATCACTGTTAAAGATAGCACCACCAACAATCACTGTTAAAGATAGCACCACCAACAATCACTGTTAAAGATAGCACCACCAACAATCACTGTTTAAGATAGCACCACCAACAATCACTGTTTAAGATAGCACCACCAACAATCACTGTTAAAGATAGCACCACCAACAATCACTGTTAAATATAGCACCACCAACAATCACTGTTAAATATAGCACCACCAACAATCACTGTTAAAGATAGCATCACCAACAATCACTGTTAAAGATAGCACCACCAACAATCACTGGTAAATATAGCATCACCAACAATCACTGTTAAAGATAGCACCACCAACAATCACTGTTAAATATAGCACGACCAACAATCACTGTTAAATATAGCACCACCAACAATCACTGTTAAAGATAACATCACCAACAATCACTGTTAAATATAGCACCACCAACAATCACTGTTAAATATAGCACCACCAACAATCACTGTTAAAGATAGCATCACCAACAATCACTGTTAAAGATAGCACCACCAACAATCACTGTTAAAGATAGCACCACCAACAATCACTGTTAAAGATAGCACCACCAACAATCACTGTTAAAGATAGCACCTCCAACAATCACTGTTAAATATAGCACCACCAAAAATCACTGTTAAAGATAGCACCACCAACAATCACTGTTAAATATAGCACCACCAACAATCACTGTTAAATAAAGCACCACCAACAATCACTGTTAAAGATAGCATCACCAACAATCACTGTTAAATATAGCACCACCAACAATCACTGTTAAATATAGCACCACCAACAATCACTGTTAAAGATAGCATCACCAACAATCACTGTTAAAGATAGCACCACCAACAATCACTGTTAAAGATAGCACCACCAACAATCACTGTTAAAGATAGCACCACCAACAATCACTGTTAAAGATAGCACCACCAACAATCACTGTTAAAGATAGCATCACCAACAATCACTGTTAAATATAGCACCACCAACAATCACTGTTAAAGATAGCACCACCAACAATCACTGTTAAAGCACCACCAACAATCACTGTTAAAGATAGCACCACCAACAATCACTGTTAAAGATAGACCACCAACAATCACTGTTAAAATAGCACCACCAACAATCACTGTTAAAATAGCACCACCAACAATCACGTTAAAATAGCACCACCAAAATCACTGTTAAAGATAACCACCAACAATCACTGTTAAGATAGCACCACCAACAATCACTGTTAAGATAGCACCACCAACAATCACTGTTAAAATAGCACCACCAACAATCACTGTTAAAGATAGCACCACCAACAATCACTGTTAAAGATAGCA
>WNWK01005172.1:50000-97500 GCA_009830355.1 Cherax destructor | reverse complement strand
ACAGTACACCGACAAGTGAACACCATCACCAGTAACAACACAATACACCACAGTAACCCAGTAACACCGTACAAGTAACAATTACACCACAGTAACACATTACACCGTAGCAAGTAGAATTACACCGTACAAGTGAACACACCACCGTAGAACAGCAGTACACCAGCAAGTGACACACTAACACACCGTACACCTGAACACAAGTGCACCACCACACTGAGCAGTAGCAAACCGTCAAAGCCAGTTACACCGTAGCAGTGAATTACACGTAGCAAGTCACCAATTACACCAGTAGCAAGACAGACTACACCGTAGCAAGTAGCAGTTACACCGTAGCAAGTAGCAATTACACCGTAGCAAGTAGCAATTACACCGTAGCAAGTAGCAATTACACCGTAGCAAGTAGCAATTACACCGTAGCAAGTACCAATTACACCGTAGCAAGTACCAATTACACCGTAGCAAGTAGCATTACACCGTAGCAATACACTACACCGTAGCGTAGCAATTACACCGTAGCAAGTAGCGAGCATTACACCG
Organism: Cherax destructor; assembly: GCA_009830355.1. Taxonomy (NCBI): domain Eukaryota; kingdom Metazoa; phylum Arthropoda; class Malacostraca; order Decapoda; family Parastacidae; genus Cherax; species Cherax destructor. The sequence goes on along the minus strand of WNWK01005172.1, from coordinate 96,960 downwards.
TAGCAGTAGCATTACATACACCGTAGCAGAGTAGCAGTAACAATTACACCGTAGCAAGTAGCTAGCAATTACACCGTAGCAAGTCAGTAGCATTACACAGTGCAAGTAGCAGTAGCAATTACACCTAGCAAGTAGCAGTACAATTACACCGTAGCAAGTGCAGCACAATTACACCGTAGCAAGCCAGTAGAATTACACCGTAGCAAGTAGCAGTAGCAATTACACCGTAGCAAGTAAGTAGAATTACACCGTAGCAGTGCAGTAGCAATTACACCGTAGCAAGTAGCAGTAGCAATTACACCGTAGCAGGTAGCAGTAGCAATTACACCGTAGCAAGTACCAATTACACCGTAGCAAGTAGCAGTAGCAATTACACCATAGCCAGTAGCTGTAGCAATTACACCGTAGCAAGTAGCAGTAGCAATTACACCGTAGCAAGTAGCAGTAGCAATTACACCGTAGCAAGTAGCAGTAGCAATCACACCGTAGCAAGTAGCAGTAGCAATTACACCGTAGCAAGTAGCAGTAGCAATTACACCGTAGCAAGTAGCAGTAGCAATTACACCGTAGCAAGTAGCAGTAGCAATTACACCGTAGCAAGTAGCAGTAGCAATTACACCGTAGCAAGTAGCAGTAGAATTACACGTAGCAAGTAGCAGTAGCAATTACACCGTAGCAAGTAGCAGTAGCAATTACACCGTAGCAAGTAGCAGTAGCAATTACACCGTAGCAAGTAGCGTAGCAATTACACCGTAGCAAGTAGCAGTAGCAATTACACAGTAGCAAGTAGCAGTAGCAATCACTACAGTCAGCAGCAGCAATTACACCGTAGCAAGTAGCAGTAGCAATTACACCGTAGCAAGTAGCAGTAGCAATTACACCGTAGCAAGTGCAGTAGCAATTACACCGTAGCAAGTAGCAGAGAATTACACCGTAGCAAGTAGGAGCAATGAGCAAGTAGCATACACCGTAGCAAGTAGCAGTAGCAATTACACCGTAGCAAGAGCAGTGCATTACCGTAGCAAGTAGCAGAGATTACACCGAACATAGCAGAGATACAAAGCAGTAGCAATTACACCGTAACAAGTAGCAGTAGCAATTACACCGTAGCAAGTAGCAGTAGCAATTACACCGTAACAAGTAGCAGTAGCAATTACACCGTAACAAGTAGCTGTAGCAATTACACCGTAGCAAGTAGCAGTAGCAATTACACCGTATCAAGTAGCAGTAGCAATTACACCGTAACAAGTAGCTGTAGCAATTGCACCGTAGCAAGTAGCATTAGCAATTACACCGTAGCAAGTAGCAGTAGCAATTACACCGTAGCAAGTAGCAGTAGCAATTACACCGTAGCAAGTAGCAGTAGCAATTACACCGTAAAAGTAGCAGTAGCAATTACACCGTAGCAAGTAGCAGTAGCAATTACACCGTAACAAGTAGCAGTAGCAATTACACCGTAGCAAGTAGCAGTAGCAATTACACCGTAGCAAGTAGCAGTAGCAATTACACCGTAGCAAGTAGCAGTAGCAATTACACCGTAAAAAGTAGCAGTAGCAATTACACCGTAGCAAGTAGCAGTAGCAATTACACCGTAACAAGTAGCAGTAGCAATTACACCGTAGCAAGTAGCAGTAGCAATTACACAGTAACAAGTAGCAGTAGCAATTACACCGTAGCAAGTAGCAGTAGCAATTACACAGTAACAAGTAGCAGTAGCAATTACACCATAGCAAGTAGCAGTAGCAATTACACCGTAGCAAGTAGCAGTAGCAATTACACCGTAGCAAGTAGCAGTAGCAATTACACCGTAACAAGTAGCAGTAGCAATTACAACAGTAAAAGCAGGAGCAGTAGCAGCAGCAACACCAACAGCAGTAGCAGCAACAACAACAGCAGTATCAACAACAACAACAGCAGTAGCAACAACAACAACAGCAGTAGAAGCAACAACAGCAGTAGCAGCAACAACAACAGCAGTAGCAACAAAAACAACAACAGCAGCAACAACAACAGCAGTAGCAGCAACAACAACAGCAGTAGCAACAACAACAATAACAACAGCAGCAGCAACAACAACAGCAGTAGCAACAACAACAGTAGCAGCAACAACAACAGCAACAACAACAGCAGCAACAACATCAGCAACAACAACAGCAGCAACAGCAACAACAACAGCAACAGCAACAAAAACAGCAGTAGCAGCAACAACAGAAACAGTAGCAGCAACAACAACAGCAGCACTAACAGCAGTAGCAGCAACAACAGCAGCACTAACAGCAGTAGCAGCAACAACAGCAGCACTAACAGCAGTAGCAGCAACAACAACAGCAGTAGCAGCAGTAGCAACAACAACAGCAGCACTAACAGCAGTAACAGCAACAACAGCAGCACTAACAGCAGTAGCAGCAACAACAACAGCAGCACTAACAGCAGTAGCAGCAACAACAACAGCAGTAGCAGCAACAACAACAGCAGTAGCAGCAACAACAACAGCAGCAATAACAGCAGTAGCAGCAACAACAGCAGCACTAACAGCAGTAGCAGCAACAACAGCAGCACTAACAACAGTAGCAGCAACAACAACAGCAGTAGCAACAACAACAGCAGTAGCAGCAGCAACAACAACAGCAGTAGCAACAACAGCAACACCAACAGCAACACCAACAGCAGTAGCAGCAACAACAACAGCAGCACTAACAGCAGTAGCAGCAGCAACAACAACAGCAACACCAACAGCAGTAGCAACAACAGCAACAACAACACCAGCAACAACAGCAGCAACAGCAACAACAGCAACAACAACAGCAGCAACAGCAGCAACAACAACAACAGCAAAAACAGCAGCAACAACAACAGCAGCAACAGCAACAACACCAGCAACAACAACAACAACAACAGCAGCAGCAACAACTGGAAACAATCAGTAATCTAATATAATGGATTACCACAAATGGTAATCCACTAACTCCCACCACATGTCACCCACCACGTCCACATGTCACCCACCACCTCCACATGTCACCCACCACCTCCACATGTCACCCACCACCTCCACATGTCACCCACCACCTCCACATGTCACCCACCACCACCACATGTCACCCACCACCTCCACATGTCACCCACCACCACCACATGTCACCCACCACCACCACATGTCACCCACCACCTCCACATGTCACCCACCACCACCACATGTCACCCACCACCACCACATGTCACCCACCACCTCCACATGTCACCCACCACCACTACATGTCACCCACCACCTCCACATGTCACCCACCACCACCACATGTCACCCACCACCACCACATGTCACCCACCACCTCACATGTTCAGCACCACCTCACTACATTCAGACCACTCACTACATGTCTAGCCACCCTCACACATGTTCAGCCACCTCACACACATGTCACCACCACCACTACATGTCACCACCACCTCACAGCAATGTCACGCCACCACCACTACATGTCACCCACCACCTGCACTGTCACCTAGCACTCACTAGCAATTTCAGCCACCACCTCACATGTCACTCCACCTACCACTACATGTTCATGCCACCTCACTATGCACCTACCACCTACACTGTCACACATTCACCACAGGTACACCACTACACATGTCTACCACACCACTGCACCCACAACTCTAGGTGACCCCCACCTCACAGTTCTAGGTCACCTCACTATGCCACAGTTCTAGATGACACCCGCACTAGCATGTCCACACCTGCACCAACCAGTTCTAGGTGACACCTGCACTACTCCAAGTTCTAGGTGACACCTGCACTAGCAAGTTCTAGGTGACACCTGCACTAGCAAGTTCTAGGTGACACCTGCACTACATCATGCACCTCACCAATTCAACTCCGCACTACACAGTACCCCACTACTGTCACACACCACCCTGCACACACTTCAGTACCACCACTGCGTCGTGACACCTCACAAGTTCAGGTGACACCTGCACTAGCATTCTAGGTACACCTCACTAGCAATTCTGGTGACACCGCACTCATCAGGTGACACCTGCACAGCAAGTTCTAGTGACACCTGCACTAGCAATTCTAGTGACACCTGCACAGCAAGTTCTAGGTGCACCTCACACAATTCTAGTGCACCCACTAGCAATTCAGTACACCTGCCACAGTTCTAACACCTGCACAGCATCTAGGTGACACCTGCACTAGCAAGTTCAGGTGACACCTGCCACAGTCTAGTCACCTCACAGCAAGTTCTAGGTGACACCTGCACACAAGTTCTAGGTGACACCTGCCTAGCAAGTTCTAGTACCCTGCACTAAAGTTCTAGGTGACACCTGCACTACAAGTTCTAGGTGACACCTGCCAGCAAGTTCTAGGTGACACCTGCCTAGCAAGTTCTAGGTGACACCTGCACTAGCAAGTTCTAGGTGACACCTGCATGCAAGTTCTGGTGACACTTGCACTAGCAAGTTCTAGGTGCCACCTGCACTAGCAAGTTCTAGGTGACACCTGCACTAGCAAGTTCTAGGTGACACCTGCACTAGCAAGTTCTAGGTGACACCTGCACTAGCAAGTTCTAGGTGCCACCTACACTAGCAAGTTCTAGGTGCCACCTGCACTAGCAAGTTCTAGGTGACACCTGCACTAGCAAGTTCTAGGTGCCACCTGCACTAGCAAGTTCTAGGTGCCACCTGCACTAGCAAGTTCTAGGTGACACCTGCACTAGCAAGTTCTAGGTGCCACCTGCACTAGCAAGTTCTAGGTGACACCTGCACTAGCAAGTTCTAGGTGACACCTGCACTAGCAAGTTCTAGGTGACACCTGCACTAGCAAGTTCTAGGTGACACCTGCACTAGCAAGTTCTAGGTGACACCTGCACTAGCAAGTTCTAGATGACACCTGCACTAGCAAGTTCTAGGTGACACCTGCACTAGCAAGTTCTAGGTGACACCTGCACTAGCAAGTTCTAGGTGACACCTGCACTAGCAAGTTCTAGGTGACACCTGCACTAGCAAGTTCTAGGTGACACCTGCACTATCAGTCGCAACAGGTGATGTCAAAAAGCAGTAGTGCTCTCAACAGAGCTGAAGATCTTGGGCCAGGAGCTAATGCTTAACCTGCAGCAGATGGCTGGAGACCTGAAGACTCACAGGTGTGCACATGTTTGCTGTCTCTCAAGATCTAAACAAATTATTACACGAAGAAGCTCTACCCAGAGTCGAACTTTGCATGAGGTAGAAAGAAGGGGCACTGCAGCAGGCCTACTGGCCCATGCAAGACAAGTCCTCCTCAACAAACATCTCCACAAACAAAATCAATGAGTACAGATCAGTGAGTACATATTATTGAGTACATATTATTGAGTACATAATATTGAGTACATATTATTGAGTACATATTATTGAGTACATATTCGCGAGGGCACACAAATTCACACCAAATAAGAGATGGTGATGCAGAAGGTCCTTGATGGTGATGCAGAAGGTCCTTGATGGTGATGCAGAAGGTCCTTGATGGTGATGCAGAAGGTCCTTGATGGTGATACAGAAGGTCCTTGATGGTGATGCAGTAGGTCCTTGATGGTGATGCAGAAGGTCCTTGATGGTGATGCAGAAGGTCCTTGATGGTGATGCAGAAGGTCCTTGATGGTGATGCAGTAGGTCCTTGATGGTGATGCAGAAGGTCCTTGATGGTGATACAGAAGGTCCTTGATGGTGATACAGAAGGTCCTTGATGGTGATGCAGTAGGTCCTTGATGGTGATGCAGAAGGTCCTTGATGGTGATGCAGAAGGTCCTTGATGGTGATGCAGAAGGTCCTTGATGGTGATGCAGAAGGTCCTTGATGGTGATGCAGAAGGTCCTTGATGGTGATGCAGAAGGTCCTTGATAGTGATGCAGAAGGTCCTTGATGGTGATGCAGAAGGTCCTTGATGGTGATGCAGTAGGTCCTTGATGGTGATGCAGAAGGTCCTTGATGGTGATGCAGTAGGTCCTTGATGGTGATGCAGTAGGTCCTTGATGGTGATGCAGTAGGTCCTTGATGGTGATGCAGAAGGTCCTTGATGGTGATGCAGTAGGTCCTTGATGGTGATGCAGTAGGTCCTTGATGGTGATGCAGAAGGTCCTTGATGGTGATGCAGAAGGTCCTTGATGGTGATGCAGAAGGTCCTTGAGGTGATGCAGAAAGTTCTTGATGGTGATGCAGTAGGTTCTTGATGGTGATGCAGAAGGTCCTTGATGGTGATGCAGAAGGTCCTTGATGGTGATACAGAAGGTCCTTGAGGTGATGCAGAAGGTCCTTTATGGTGATGCAGAAGGTCCTTGAGGTGATGCAGAAGGTCCTTGATGGTGATGCAGTAGGTCCTTGATGGTGATGCAGTAGGTTCTTGATGGTGATGCAGAAGGTCCTTGATGGTGATACAGAAGGTCCTTGATGGTGATGCAGAAGGTCCTTGATGGTGATGCAGTAGGTCCTTGATGGTGATGCAGTAGGTCCTTGATGGTGATGCAGTAGGTCCTTGATGGTGATGCAGAAGGTCCTTGATGGTGATGCAGAAGGTCCTTGATGGTGATGCAGTAGGTCCTTGATGGTGATGCAGAAGGTCCTTGATGGTGATGCAGTAGGTCCTTGATGGTGATGCAGAAGGTCCTTGATGGTGATGCAGTAGGTCCTTGATGGTGATGCAGTAGGTCCTTGATGGTGATGCAGAAGGTCCTTGATGGTGATGCAGAAGGTCCTTGATGGTGATGCAGAAGGTCCTTGATGGTGATGCAGAAGGTCCTTGATGGTGATGCAGAAGGTCCTTGATGGTGATGCAGAAGGTCCTTGATGGTGATGCAGAAGGTCCTTGATGGTGATGCAGAAGGTCCTTGATGGTGATGCAGTATGTCCTTGATAATGATGCAGAGGTCCTTGATGATGGTGTGATGCAGTAGGTCCTTGATGGTGATGCAGAAGGTCCTTGATGGTGATGCAGTAGGTCCTTGATGGTGATGCAGTAGGTCCTTGATGGTGATGCAGTAGGTCCTTGATGGTGATGCAGAAGCTCCTTGATGGTGATGCAGTAGGTCCTTGATGGTGATGCAGTAGGTCCTTGATGGTGATGCAGTAGGTCCTTGGTGATGCAGAAGGTCCTTGATGGTGATGCAGTAGGTCCTTGATGGTGATGCAGTAGGTCCTTGATGGTAATGCAGAAGGTCCTTGATGGTGATGCAGTAGGTCCTTGATGGTGATGCAGTAGGTCCTTGGTGATGCAGAAGGTCCTTGATGGTGATGCAGTAGGTCCTTGGTGATGCAGTAGGTCCTTGATGGTGAAGCAGAAGGTCCTTGATGGTGATGCAGTAGGTCCTTGATTGTGATGCAGTAGGTCCTTGATGGTGATGCAGTAGGTCCTTGATGGTGATGTAGAAGGTCCTTGATGGTGATGCAGTAGGTCCTTGATGGTGATGCAGTAGGTCCTTGATGGTGATGCAGAAGGTCCTTGATAGTGATGCAGGTCCTTGATGGTGATGCAGAAGGTCCTTGATGGTGATGCAGAAGGTCCTTGATGGTGATGCAGTAGGTCCTTGATGGTGATGCAGTAGGTCCTTGATGGTGATGCAGAAGGTCCTTGATGGTGATGCAGTAGGTCCTTGATGGTGATGCAGTAGGTCCTTGATGGTGATGCAGTAGGTCCTTGATGGTGATGCAGAAGGTCCTTGATGGTGATGCAGTAGGTCCTTGATGGTGATGCAGTAGGTCCTTGATGGTAATAGCCAGAAGGTCCTGTGGTGATGCAGAAGGTCCTTGATGGTGATGCAGAAGGTCCTTGATGGTGATGCAGGTCCTTGATGGTGATGCAGAAGGTCCTTGATGGTTATGCAGAAGGTCCTTGATGGTGATGCAGAAGGTCCTTGATGGTGATGCAGTAGGTCCTTGATGGTGATGCAGAAGGTCCTTGATGGTGATGCAGTAGGTCTTGATGGTGATGCAGTAGGTCCTTGATGGTGATGCAGTAGGTCCTTGATGGTGATGCAGAAGGTCCTTGATGGTGATGCAGTAGGTCCTGATGGTGATGCAGAGGTCCTTGATGGTGATGCAGAAGGTCCTTGGTGATGCAGAAGGTCCTTGATGGTGATGCAGAAGGTACTTGAGGTGATGCAGAAGGTTCTTGATGGTGATGCAGTAGGTTCTTGATGGTGATGCAGAAGGTCCTGATGGTGATGCAGAAGGTCCTTGATGGTGATACAGAAGGTCCTTGAGGTGATGCAGAAGGTCCTTGATGGTGATGCAGAAGGTCCTTGAGGTGATGCAGAAGGTCCTTGATGGTGATGCAGTAGGTCCTTGATGGTGATGCAGTAGGTTCTTGATGGTGATGCAGAAGGTCCTTGATGGTGATACAGAAGGTCCTTGATGGTGATGCAGAAGGTCCTTGATGGTGATGCAGTAGGTCCTTGATGGTGATGCAGTAGGTCCTTGATGGTGATGCAGAAGGTCCTTGATGGTGATGCAGAAGGTCCTTGATGGTGATGCAGAAGGTCCTTGATGGTGATGCAGTAGGTCCTTGATAATGATGCAGAAGGTCCTTGATGGTGATGCAGTAGGTCCTTGATGGTGATGCAGTAGGTCCTTGATGGTGATGCAGAAGGTCCTTGATGGTGATGCAGTAGGTCCTTGATGGTGATGCAGTAGGTCCTTGATGGTGATGCAGTAGGTCCTTGATGGTGATGCAGAAGGTCCTTGATGGTGATGCAGTAGGTCCTTGATGGTGATGCAGAAGGTCCTTGATGGTGATGCAGTAGGTCCTTGATGTGATGCAGAAGGTCCTTGATGGTGATGCAGTAGGTCCTTGATGGTGATGCAGTAGGTCCTTGATGGTGATGCAGAAGGTCCTTGATGGTGATGCAGTAGGTCCTTGATGGTGATGCAGTAGGTCCTTGATGGTGATGCAGTAGGTCTTTGATGGTGATGCAGTAGGTCCTGATGGTGATGCAGTAGGTCCTTGATGGTGATGCAGAAGGTCCTTGATGGTGATGCAGTAGGTCCTTGATGGTGATGCAGTAGGTCCTTGATGGTGATGCAGTAGGTCCTTGATGGTGATGCAGAAGGTCCTTGATGGTGATGCAGTAGGTCCTTGATGGTGATGCAGTAGGTCCTGATGGTGATGCAGAAGGTCCTTGATGGTGATGCAGTAGGTCCTGATAATGATGCAGAAGGTCCTTGATGGTGATGCAGTAGGTCTTTGATGGTGATGCAGTAGGTCCTTGATGGTGATGCAGAAGGTCCTTAATGGTGATGCAGTAGGTCCTTGATGGTGATGCAGTAGGTCCTTGATGGTGATGCAGAAGGTCCTTGACGGTGATGCAGAAGGTCCTTGATGGTGATGCAGAAGGTCCTTGATGGTGATGCAGAAGGTCCTTGATGGTGATGCAGAAGGTCCTTGATGGTGATGCAGAAGGTCCTTGATGGTGATGCAGAAGGTCCTTGATGGTGATGCAGAAGGTCCTTGATGGTGATGCAGTAGGTCCTTGATAATGATGCAGAAGGTCCTTGATGGTGATGCAGTAGGTCCTTGATGGTGATGCAGTAGGTCCTTGATGGTGATGCAGAAGGTCCTTGATGGTGATGCAGTAGGTCCTTGATGGTGATGCAGTAGGTCATTGATGGTGATGTAGTAGGTCCTTGATGGTGATGCAGAAGCTCCTTGATGGTGATGCAGTAGGTCCTTGATGGTGATGCAGTAGGTCCTTGATGGTGATGCAGTAGGTCCTTGGTGATGCAGAAGGTCCTTGATGGTGATGCAGTAGGTCCTTGATGGTGATGCAGTAGGTCCTTGATGGTGATGCAGAAGGTCCTTGATGGTGATGCAGTAGGTCCTTGATGGTGATGCAGTAGGTCCTTGGTGATCCAGAAGGTCCTTGATGGTGATGCAGTAGGTCCTTGGTGATGCAGTAGGTCCTTGATGGTGAAGCAGAAGGTCCTTGATGGTGATGCAGTAGGTCCTTGATGGTGATGCAGTAGGTCCTTGATGGTGATGCAGTAGGTCCTTGATGGTGATGCAGAAGGTCCTTGATGGTGATGCAGTAGGTCCTTGATGGTGATGCAGTAGGTCCTTGATGGTGATGCAGAAGGTCCTTGATGGTGATGCAGAAGGTCCTTGATGGTGATGCAGAAGGTCCTTGATGGTGATGCAGTAGGTCCTTGATGGTGATGCAGTAGGTCCTTGATGGTGATGCAGAAGGTCCTTGATGGTGATGCAGTAGGTCCTTGATGGTGATGCAGTAGGTCCTTGATGGTGATGCAGTAGGTCCTTGATGGTGATGCAGAAGGTCCTTGATGGTGATGCAGTAGGTCCTTGATGGTGATGCAGTAGGTCCCTGATGGTGATGCAGAAGGTCCTTGATGGTGATGCAGAAGGTCCTTGATGGTGATGCAGTAGGTCCTTGATGGTGATGCAGTAGGTCCTTGATGGTGATGCAGTAGGTCCTTGATGGTGATGCAGAAGGTCCTTGATGGTGATGCAGTAGGTCCTTGATGGTGATGCAGTAGGTCCTTGATGGTGATGCAGTAGGTCCTTGATGGTGATGCAGAAGGTCCTTGATGGTGATGCAGTAGGTCCTTGATGGTGATGCAGTAGGTCCTTGATAGTGATGCAGAAGGTCCTTGACTCAAGTGACCACAACTGGTTCACAATCCTAGTCAAACACACCTTGGCGCCTCTCTCAAGTGAGGCTGAGGTGAGAGGGGTGAGGGGAGAAAGAGGGGAGGGGTAAAAGAGGATGGAAGCTGGTCACTGTGATGGTCACTGTGGCGCCCTCACAATTACCGAGTCTCTCTCTCTCTCTCTCTCTCTCTCTCACGAGTTTTATCGTATCTCTTAGGAAGAGGTATGATAAAGCTCATGGAATAGGGAGAGTGGACCTTGTAGCGACCAGCGAAGAAGCGGGCCAGGAGCTGTGAATCGACCCCTGCAACCACAACTTAGGGAAGTCCACACAATACCCTCCTCCGTATATCCTCCCCTTGTTAAAAATACCATCAGGATACTACCACTTACACCTCCCACTGCCACTTACACCTCCCACTGCCACTTACACCTCCCACTGCCACTTACATCTCCCACTGCCACTTACACCTCCCACTGCCACTTACATCTCCCACTGCCACTTACACCTCCCACTGCCACTTACACCTCCCACTGCCACTTACATCTCCCACTACCACTTACACCTCCCACTGCCACTTACACCTCCCACTGCCACTTACACCTCCCACTGCCACTTACATCTCCCACTGCCACTTACACCTCCCACTGCCACTTACACCTCCCACTGCCACTTACACCTTCCACTGCCACTTACATCTCCCACTGCCACTTACATCTCCCACTGCCACTTACACCTCCCACTGCCACTTACACCTCCCACTGCCACTTACACCTCCCACTGCCACTTACACCTCCCACTGCCACTTACACCTCCCACTGCCACTTACACCTCCCACTGCCACTTACACCTCCCACTGCCACTAACATCTCCCACTGCCACTTACATCTCCCACTGCCACTTACATCTCCCACTGCCACTTACATCTCCCACTGCCACTTACACCTCCCACTGCCACTTACACCTCCCAATTCACGTTAATACAATACCTTACACAACACCTGTACAAAGCATCCAACACTGTCAACACAACAGCAACACCTGTACAAAGTATCCAACACTGTCAACACAACAGCAACACCTGTACAAAGCATCCAACACTGTCAACACAACAGCAACACCTGTACAAAGTATCCAACACTGTCAACACAACAGCAACACCTGTACAAACTATCCAACACTGTCAACACAACAGCAACACCTGTACAAAGCATCCAACACTGTCAACACAACAGCAACACCTGTACAAAGCATCCAACACTGTCAACACAACAGCAACACCTGTACAAAGCATGCAACACTGTCAACACAACAGCAACACCTGTACAAAGCATCCAATACTGTCAACACAACAGCAACACCTGTACAAAGCATCCAACACTGTCAACACAACAGCAACACCTGTACAAAGCATCCAACACTGTCAACACAACAGCAACACCTGTACAAAGCATGCAACACTGTCAACACAACAGCAACACCTGTACAAAGCATCCAATACTGTCAACACAACAGCAACACCTGTACAAAGCATCCAACACTGTCAACACAACAGCAACACCTGTACAAAGCATCCAACACTGTCAACACAACAGCAAGACCTGTACAAAGCATCCAACACTGTCAACACAACAGCAAGACCTGTACAAACTATCCAACACTGTCAAAACCTAAATGTTACACCTGTGTCTTATTCATCAGATCATCTCCTGTGTTGATTACTACCCTTCATTCTGGTTTTCCATGGTTTCAATCCTATCTTCTTCCTGGGTGTATGCCCCTCTTGTGAGTACTCTTCCAGTTATATAGGTGTGATGGATAAGAGGATGGGTAACGGAGGGTGATGGATGAAAGGTGGAGGGGTGATGAGTGATGGCTGGGATGGAGGGGTGATGAGTGATGGCTGGGATGGAGGGGGTAAGGCAGGAACTCCTTTCAGGACCTCAGAAGCCATTATGTCTGCTACAATTGTGTTAGTCTGTTTGTGTCGCATCATCTGGCTGTCTATGGGGGACCTTCCCCCCACCACATCTGGCCTACAACCCTCCCCCTTCAACACCCCTACACACGCTACAACTTCCCCTAAATATCCATACCCATACCTCTATCACTCCCCAAACACCTCTCCATATATCAGGTCGTATATACCTACAAGGATGTGTCTCAGTATATACATACACTGAAGTGTATATCTAAGTGTATAGTATACGAATTGTTGTAATCTCTCAGTGCTTGTAGTAGAGAGAGAGAGAGAGAGAGAGAGAGAGAGAGAGAGAGAGAGAGAGAGAGAGAGAGAGAGAGAGAGAGAGAGAGAGAGAGAGAGAGAGAGAGACTAGTATGAGAAGCAGTGTGTTAAGTGGAAGAAACTCTCTTAGTCCAGTCATAGACGCGACCAAATGGTCCGCTGACCGACTGACCCAACATTGTCTGGACACAATGGTAACCAGCACCACCACCAGCACCACAACCACCAGCACCAGCACCACCACCACAACCACAACCACAACCACCACCACAACCATCACCACCACCACCACCACCAGCAGCACCACCACCAGCACCACAACCACCAGCAGCACCACAACCATCAGCAGCACCACAACCACCAGCAGCACCACAACCACCAGCAGCACCACAACCACCACAAGCAGCACCACAACCATCAGCAGCACCACAACCACCACCACCACCACAACCACCAGCACCACCACAACCACCAGCAGCACCACAACCACCACCAGCAGCAGCAGCAGCCCCAGCACCACCACCACCACCAGCACCACCACCACCAGCACCACAACCACCACCACCAGCACCACAACCACCAGCAGCACAACAACCACCAGCAGCACCACAACCACCAGCAGCACCACAACCACCAGCAGCACCACAACCACCAGCAGCACCACAACCACCAGCAGCAGCAGCCCCAGCACCACCACCACCACCACCAGCACCACAACCACCAGCAGCACCACAACCACCACCAGCAGCAGCAGCAGCAGCAGCAGAAGCAGCAGCCCCAGCACCACCACCACCAGCAGCACCAGCAGCACCACCACCAGCGCAGCACGCACCAGCGGCAGCACCACAGCAGCACAGCACCAGCAGCACAGCAGCACCACCAGCAGCGCACCACAGCACCACAGCAGCACACGCAGCACCAGCACAGCAGCACAGCACGCAGCACCAGCACACGCACGCAGCAGCAGCACGCAGCAGCACACAGCAGCAGCAGCACCAGCGGCAGCACAGCACCAGCCAGCAGCAGCACCAGCGCACGCAACAGCCAGCAGCACCAGCAGCAGCACAGCCAGCACCAGCAACAGCAACAGCACGCAGCACCACCAGCAGCACAACAGCACGACCAGCAGGCACGCAGCAGCACCACCAGCGCAGCGAGCACAGCGCAGCGCGCAGACCACAGCAGCACCAGCAGCACAGCAAGCAGCACGCACAGCAGCAGCACCAGCACAGCACCAGCCAGCACAGCAGCACACCAGCGCGACAGCAGCACCACCAGCAGCACAGCAGCAGCCACCAAGCAGCACACAGCAGCACCACCAGCACAGCAGCACCACAGCGGCACAGCAGCAGCACCAGCAGCAGCACACCAGCAGCACCAGCAGGCACAGGCACAGCCACCACCAGCCAGCACAGCAGCACCAACGCAGCAGCACAGCAGCACCACCAGCAGACAGCAACCAGCAGCACCGCAGCACCACCAGCAGCACGCAGCACCACCAGCAGCACAGCAGCACAGCAGCACCACAGCAGCACAGCAGCACCACCAGCAGCACAGCAGCACCACCAGCAGCACAGCAGTAGCACCAGCAGCACAGCAGTAGCACCAGCACCACCAGCACAGCAGCAGCAGCAGCAGCACAGCAGCAGCACCAGCAGCAGCACAGCACCAGCAGCACCACCACCAGCAGCACGCACCCACCAGCAGAACAGCACCACCAACAGCACAGCACCAGCAGCAGCACCAGCAGCACCACCACCAGCAGCACAGCAGCACCACCAGCACCAGCAGCAGCACAGCAGCACCAGCAGCAGCAGCACAGCAGCAGCACAGCACCAGCACCAGCAGCACCAGCAGCACAGCAGCAGCAGCACAGGAGCAGCAGCAGCACCAGCAGCAGCACAGCAGCACTAGCAGCACAGCACCAGCAGCACCAGCAACAGCAGCAGCAGCACAGCAGCAGCAGCACAGCAGCACCAGCAACAGCAACAGCACAGCAGCACCACCAGCAGCACAGCAGCACGACCAGCAGCAGCACCAGCAGCACCACCACCAGCAGCACAGCAGCAGCACCAGCTGCAGCACCACCAGCAGCACCACCAGCAGCAGCACAGCAGCAGCAGCACAGCAGCAGCAGCACAGCAGCACCAGCAGCACAGCAGCACCACCAGCAGCACAGCAGCACCACCAGCAGCACAGCAGCACCACCAGCAGCACAGCAGCACCACCAGCACAGCAGCACCACCAGCAGCACAGCAGCAGCAGCACCACCAGCAGCAGCACCAGCAGCACAGCAGCAGCACAGCACCACCAGCAGCACAGCAGCACCACCAGCAGCACAGCAGCACCAGCAGCAGCACCAGCAGCACAGCACCACCAGCAGCACAGCAGCACCACCAGCAGCACAGCAGCACCACCAGCAGCACAGCAGCACCACCAGCAGCACAGCAGCACCACCAGCAGCACAGCAGCACCACCAGCAGCAGCACAGCACCACCAGCAGCACAGCAGCACCACCAGCAGCACAGCAGCACCACCAGCAGCACAGCAGCACACAGCACAGCACACACAGCAGCACAGCACCACCAGCAGCACAGCAGCACACCAGCAGCACAGCAGCAGCAGCAGCACAGCAGCACCACCAGCAGCACCACCAGCAGCAGCACAGCAGCACCACCAGCAGCACAGCAGCACCACCAGCAGCACAGCAGCAGTACAGCAGCAGCACCAGCACACACAGCAGCAGCACAGCACCACCAGCAGCACAGCAGCACCACCAGCAGCACAGCAGCACCACCAGCAGCACAGCAGCAGCAGCACAGCACACCAGCAGCACAGCAGCACCACCAGCAGCACAGCACAGCAGCACCAGCAGCACAGCAGCACCACCAGCAGCAGCAGCAGCAGCACCACCAGCAGCACGCACAGCACAGCAGCACCACGCAGCACAGCAGCACCACCAGCAGCACAGCAGCACCACCAGCAGCAGCACAGCAGCAGCACAGCAGCACCACCAGCAGCACAGCAGCACAGCACCAGCACAGCAGCAGGTTAAAAAAGGGAGAATCTAGACCCTGGGTCCGGACTTTAAATTATTGTATATATGAAAGTGAGTGGAGATAACTTGCACGAATGCCGTCAAGCGCCCCCAGCGAGCTGCCACAGACCAACCAGCGGTTGTCACAACCGTAGTGCACGGCCCCAACCCAGAGCGAAGCACACTGCCAGCAGCTCAAAAGACACCAACTAGGTAATTTCACACCATAGGAAGGTTAGCAAGGCACCACTGTGCCACAAATGCAAGTACAGCAACCCCGCAGCAGGGTAAGAGGTGAGATTTAGACTCTGTCGACCTTCGAAACTCTACCGTTATGGTGAGTGGAGATAACTTGCCTGAGTGGCTTCCGGGGGTCAGCGCCCCCGCGGCCTGCTCCCAGACCAGACCTGCTGGTTTGATTCATCAAGCTGTTATTGCCTGTCGCCCGCAACCCAGAGTGTGCACCACAGCCAGGCTGATCAGCAACTGTTTTTTTTTTAAGAATCGAGTTCCTGGATCTATCCAACCTACCTTGTTCTATTATTCATCGTAATGTCTCACTGCTTCTCATACTAGTCTCTCTCTCTCTCTCTCTCTCTCTCTCTCTCTCTTCTCTCTCTCTCTCTCTCTCTCTCTCTCTCTCTCTCTCTCTCTCTCCTGCGCCTACTACAATAGGCCTACTCATCCCCCTTTCAAACACCTCCCTAATCCCACCTTCCCTTCCCTTAACACCCCTTAACCAACCTTTATACACACAGTTCAATACAGCAGTCGGCTCACAACCACAAGGACCAGGGTTAAATACCCGGGCGCAGCTCGACGTATATTCTAAGTCTGCTAACAGGTACCTGGGTGTTAATAGACTGACGTGGGTGGCATCCTGGGGGAGGGACACCATGGATATAAGCCACACTGCCTGGCTTTCCAATGTAAATTATTATTCTTATTATTCTACTTCCTCTTCTTCTCTGTCTACCTCATCCTGTGTTTGCTCAAGTCGCTACTCGTCAGCAAGGCCAGGAGCTATGACTCGACCCTTATAACCACATATACAGTAGGTAAGTGTAGAGGGGGGGGAAGATGTGTTTATCTTCTCTCAGAATAAAAAACAAATGAAGGGGTGTGGGGGTTACCCGCTGGTATATTGTACAAGGGAGGGGGAGGATGGAGGGGTGGGGGATACGAGGGTAGAGGAATAGGAAGTTTGCTGGGGGGGGGGACATTTCCGGTTGAGTGTGTCTAGCTTCCCCTCACTCCTACCCTCAAGTTCTCCTTTCATTCTAACCTAGTTTCTCCCTTACTGAAACCTAAAGTTCCTCCCCACGTCAAGGATAAAGTTCCCCTTAAGAGGCACCTAAGTTCCTCAGTCTTCTAATATAAGTTCCTCAGTCTTCTAATATAAGTTCCTCAGTCTTCTAATATAAGTTCCTCAGTCTTCTAATATAAGTTCCTCAGTCTTCTAATATAAGTTCCTCAGTCTTCTAATATAAGTTCCTCAGTCTTCTAATATAAGTTCCTCAGTCTTCTAATATAAGTTCCTCAGTCTTCTAATATAAGTTCCTCAGTCTTCTAATATAAGTTCCTCAGTCTTCTAATATAAGTTCCTCAGTCTTCTAATATAAGTTCCTCAGTCTTCTAATATAAGTTCCTCAGTCTTCTAATATAAGTTCCTCAGTCTTCTAATATAAGTTCCTCAGTCTTCTAATATAAGTTCCCAGTCTTTAATATCAGTTTCATCTCTATATAATTCCTGTCCATATTACTATACATTTGTCTGTTTCTAAGGTGAAGTCCAGGATCTTACTAATTCATTCACTTAGAAACAGACAAATGCATATAATTATGACAAGTAGATTATAGTGACAAATGAACATGATATTAGCAATTCATTCACCTTAGAAACAAAACCAATCTGACTACTTATAGCATACCACTGCCTTACTGTAAATCAAAACTTTAACTGACTACTCATACAATACCTGCCATGATTACTGATATAATGTTAAGGTTTATAACATGAGTCTTCAAAGCCTCCAGCACTAACGCATTCAATAGATCCCTGGCTGTCTTCAAGGTCCCTGGTTGTCTTCAAGGTCCCTGGCTGTCTTCAAGGTCCCTGGCTGTCTTCAAGGTCCTGGTTGTCTTCAAGGTCCCTGGCTGTCTTCAAGTCCCTGGCTGTCTTCAAGGTCCTGGTTGTCTTCAGTCCTCTGTCTTCAAGGTCCTTGGTTCTGTCTTCAAGTCCTGGCTGTCTTCAAGGTCCTGGCGTCTTCAAGGTCCTGGTTGTCTTCAAGGTCCTGGTTGTCTTCAAGGTCCTGGCTGTCTTCAAGGTCCCTGGTTGTCTTCTAAGGTCCTGGTTGTCTTCAGGTCCTCAGTTGTCTTCAAGGTCCCTGGCTGTCTTCAAGGTCCTGGCTGTCTTCAAGGTCCCTGGTGTCTTCAAGGTCCCTGGCTTCTTCCAAGGTCCCTTGGTGTCTTCAAGGTCCCTTGGTTGTCTTCAAGGTCCCTGGTTGTCTTCAAGGTCCCTGGTTGTCTTCAAGATCTGGCTGTCTTCAAGATCACTGGCTGTCTTCAAGGTCCCTGGTTTCTTCAAGGTCCCTGGTTCTTCAAGGTCCCTGGTTGCTTTCAAGGTCCCTGGCTGGTCTTCAAGCGTCCTGGCTGTCTTCAAGGTCCCTGTGCTTCAAGGTCCCTGGCTGTCTTCAAGGTCCCTGGTTGTCTTCAAGGTCCCTGGCTGTCTTCAAGGTCCCTGGCTGTCTTCAAGGTCCCTGGCTGTCTTCAAGGTCCCTGGTTGTCTTCAAGGTCCCTGGTTGTCTTCAAGGTCCCTGGTTGTCTTCAAGGTCCCTGGTTGTCTTCAAGGTCCCTGGTTGTCTTCAAGGTCCCTGGCTGTCTTCAAGGTCCCTGGCTGTCTTCAAGGTCCCTGGTTGTCTTCAAGGTCCCTGGTTGTCTTCAAGGTCCCTGGTTGTCTTCAAGGTCCCTGGCTGTCTTCAAGGTCCCTGGCTGTCTTCAAGGTCCCTGGTTGTCTTCAAGGTCCCTGGTTGTCTTCAAGGTCCCTGGCTGTCTTCAAGGTCCCTGGTTGTCTTCAAGGTCCCTGGTTGTCTTCAAGGTCCCTGGTGTCTTCAAGGTCCCTGGCTGTCTTCAAGGTCCCTGGCTGTCTTCAAGGTCCCTGGTTGTCTTCAAGGTCCCTGGCTGTCTTCAAGGTCCCTGGTTGTCTTCAAGGTCCCTGGTTGTCTTCAAGGTCCCTGGTTGTCTTCAAGGTCCCTGGTTGTCTTCAAGATCCCTGGCTGTCTTCAAGATCCCTGGCTGTCTTCAAGGTCCCTGGTTGTCTTCAAGGTCCCTGGTTGTCTTCAAGGTCCCTGGTTGTCTTCAAGGTCCCTGGCTGTCTTCAAGGTCCCTGGCTGTCTTCAAGGTCCCTGGTTGTCTTCAAGGTCCCTGGCTGTCTTCAAGGTCCCTGGCTGTCTTCAAGGTCCCTGGCTGTCTTCAAGGTCCCTGGCTGTCTTCAAGGTCCCTGGCTGTCTTCAAGGTCCCTGGTTGTCTTCAAGGTCCCTGGTTGTCTTCAAGGTCCCTGGTTGTCTTCAAGGTCCCTGGTTGTCTTCAAGGTCCCTGGTTGTCTTCAAGGTCCCTGGCTGTCTTCAAGGTCCCTGGCTGTCTTCAAGGTCCCTGGATGTCTTCAAGGTCCCTGGCTGTCTTCAAGGTCCCTGGCTGTCTTCAAGGTCCCTGGTTGTCTTCAAGATCCCTGGTTGTCTTCAAGATCCCTGGTTGTCTTCAAGGTCCCTGGTTGTCTTCAAGGTCCCTGGTTGTCTTCAAGGTCCCTGGCTGTCTTCAAGGTCCCTGGTTGTCTTCAAGGTTCCTGGCTGTCTTCAAGGTCCCTGGCTGTCTTCAAGGTCCCTAGCTGTCTTCAAGGTCCCTGGTTGTCTTCAAGGTTCCTGGCTGTCTTCAAGGTCCCTGGTTGTATTCAAGGTTCCTGGCTGTCTTCAAGGCCCTGGTTGTCTTCAAGGTCCCTGGCTGTCTTCAAGGTCCCTGGTTGTCTTCAAGGTTCCTGGCTGTCTTCAAGGTCCCTGGCTGTCTTCAAGATCCCTGGCTGTCTTCAAGGTCACTGGTTGTCTTCAAGGTCCCTGGCTGTCTTCAAGGTCCCTGGTTGTCTTCAAGGTCTCTGGCTGTCTTCAAGGTCCCTGGTTGTCTTCAAGGTTCCTGGATGTCTTCAAGGTCCCTGGCTGTCTTCAAGGTCACTGGTTGTCTTCAAGGTCCCTGGCTGTCTTCAAGGTCCCTGGTTGTCTTCAAGGTCCCTGGCTGTCTTCAAGGTCCCTTACTGTCTTCAAGGTCCCTGGCTGTCTTCAAGGTCCCTGGTTGTCTTCAAGGTCCCTGGCTATCTTCAAGGTCCCTGGTTGTCTTCAAGGTCCCTGGCTGTCTTCAAGGTCCCTGGCTGTCTTCAAGATCCCTGCCTTTATGAGGAAGCTGGAGAGATACCTAAAGTCAGTACCAGACCATCCGAGCTGTGGTTCTTACGTGGTTTACGTACGGCCAGCAGTAACAGCCTGGTTGATCAGGCCTTGTCATTTACCGAGCCCAGGGGGCGTTGATCCCCGAAACCCTTTCCAGGTAGGTTTCCAGTTATCCTGCTTTCACAACCTGGCTTATCTGGTGCTTACCTGATCAACCAGGCTGATGCTGCTGGCCGCCAGCTCTGACAACTTGAAATAACATCTATCCTCTCAAGGTTTTCAAGACAGAATACAAGGACCTTAGAATGATTCAAGGCTGACTCGACCTCCTTCAAGACAGGAGAAACTGAACAACCGGAGAAGGTTCAGGGAACCTTCAATCAACATGCAAACTCACTCAAGCACCTAAATTACTGGGAACGTTTCAAGTACCAAGGTATGATAGTATAAATACCAAGTTGAATATTAAGTCACATGTGCGACACTAGGCTACCTTTACTGTTGAAACGTTTCGCCCATACTGACCACCACCTTCAAGGTAGACTGTTGTATACTGACCACCACCTTCAAGGTAGACTGTTGTATACTGACCACCACCTTCAAGGTAGACTGTTGTATACTGACCACCACCTTCAAGGTACTGTTGTATACTGACCACCACCTTCAAGGTAACTGTTGTATACTGACTCCACCTTCAAGGTACTTTGTTATGACCCCCACCTTCAAGGTAGACTGTTGTATACTGACCACCACCTTCAAGGTAGACTGTTGTATATGACCACCACCTTCAAGGTAGACTGTTGTATACTGACCACCACCTTCAAGGTAGACTGTTGTATAATGACCACCACCTTCAAGGTAGACTGTTGTATACTGACCACCACTTTCAATGTAGGCTAGTATACTGTTGTATACTGACCACCACCTTAAAGTAGGCTGGTATACTGACCACCACCTTCAAGGTAGGCTGGTATACTGTTGCATACTGATCCATCTTCAAGGTAGACTGGTTGTATTCAACTACCACCCCTTCAAGGTAGACTGTTGTATACTGAACCACCTTCAAGGTAGACTGTTGTATACTGACACCACCTAGTGTATTGTTGTACTGCCCCACCTTCAAGTGAGACTGTTGTTACTGACCACCACCTTCAAGGTAACTGTTGATACGACCACCACCTTCAAGGTAGACTGTTGTATATGACCCTCACCTTCAAGGTACTGTTGTATACTCACACCACCTTCAAGGTAGACTGTTGTATACTGACCACCACCTTCAAGGTAGACTGTTGTATACTGACCACCACCTTCAAGGTATCTGTTGATATCATGACCACCACCTTCAAGGTAACTGTTGTATACTGACCACCATACCTTCAAGGTAGACTGTTGTATACTGACCACCACCTTCAAGGTAGACTGTTGTATACTGACCACCACCTTCAAGGTAACTGTTGTATACTGACCACCACTTCAGGTAGACTGTTGTATACTGATCACCACTTCAATAGACTGTTGTATACTGACCACCACTTCAAGGTAACTGTTGTATACTGACCACCACCTTCAAGGTAGCTTGTATACTGACCACCACCTTCAAAGGTAACTTGTAACTGACCACCACCTTCAAGGAGACTGTTGTATACTGATCACCACCTTCAAGGTAGACTGTTGTATACTGACCACCACCTTCAAGGTAGACTGTTGTATACTGACCACCACCTTCAAGGTAACTTGTATACTGACCACCACCTTCAAGGTAACTTGTATACTGACCACCACCTTCAAGGTAGACTGTTGTATACTGACCACCACCTTCAAGGTAGACTGTTGTATACTGACCACCACCTTCAAGGTAGACTGTTGTATACTGACCACCACCTTCAAGGTAGACTGTTGTATACTGACCACCACCTTCAAGGTAGACTGTTGTATACTGACCACCAC
Organism: Cherax destructor; assembly: GCA_009830355.1. Lineage (NCBI taxonomy): Eukaryota > Metazoa > Arthropoda > Malacostraca > Decapoda > Parastacidae > Cherax > Cherax destructor. Next base: position 74,658 of record WNWK01005172.1, on the reverse strand, counting down.
TTTCAAGGTAGGCTGGTATACTGTTGTATACTGACCACCACCTTCAAGTAGACTGATACTGTTGTATACTGACCACCACCTTCAAGGTAGCTGGTATACTGTTGTATACTGACCACCACCTTCAAGGTAGGACTGTTGTATACTGACCACCACTTCAAGGTAGACTGGTATACTGTTGATACTGACCACCACCTTCAAGGTAGACTGGTATATTGTTGTATACTGACCACCACCTTCAAGGTAGACTTGTATACTGTTGTATACTGACCACCACCTTCAAGGTATGCTGGTATACTGTTGTATACTGGCCACCACCTTCAAGGTAGGCTGGATACTGTTGTATACTGGCCACCACCTTCAGGTAGGCTTATTCTGTTGTATACTGACCACCACCTTCAAGGTAGGTGGTATACTGTTGTATACTGACCACCACCTTCAAGGTAGGCTGTTCTTGTATACTGACCACCACCTTCAAGGTAGACTGGTATTGTGTATACTGACCACCACCTTCAAGGTAGACTGGTATTCTGTTATAACTGACCACCACCTTCAAGGTAGGCTGGTTACTGTTGTATACTGACCACCACCTTCAAGGTAGGCTGGTATACTGTTGTATACTGACCACCACCTTCAAGGTAGACTGGTAGTTGTATACTGACCACCACCTTCAGGTAGACTGGTATACTGTTGTATACTGACCACCACCTTTCAAGGTAGACTGGTATTCTGTTGTATACTGACCACCACCTTCAAGGTAGGCTGGTATACTGTTGATACGACCACCACCTTCAAGGTAGGCTGGTATTCTGTTGTATACTGACCACCACCTTCAAGGTAGACTGGTATACTGTTGTATACTGACCACCACCTTCAAGGTAGGCTGGTATACTGTTGTATACTGACCACCACCTTCAAGGTAGGCTGGTATACTGTTGTATACTGACCACCATCTTCAAGGTAGACTGGTATACTGTTGAATACTGACCACCACCTTCAAGGTAGACTGGTATATTGTTGTATACTGACCACCACCTTCAAGGTAGGCTGGTATACTGTTGTATACTGACCACCACCTTCAAGGTAGGCTGGTATACTGTTGTATACTGACCACCACCTTCAAGGTAGACTGGTATACTGTTGTATACTGACCACCACCTTCAAGGTAGGCTGGTATACTGACCACCACCTTCACGGTAGGCTGGTATATTGTTGTATACTGACCACCACCTTCAAGGTAGGCTGGTATACTGTTGTATACTGACCACCACCTTCAAGGTAGGCTGGTATACTGTTGTATACTGACCACCACCTTCAAAGTATACTGTTGTATACTGACCACCACCTTCAAGGTAGGCTGGTATACTGTTGTATACTGACCACCACCTTCAAGGTAGGCTGGTATACTGTTGTATAATGACCACCACCTTCAAGGTAGACTGGTATTCTGTTGTATACTGACCACCACCTTCAAGGTAGACTTGTATACTGTTGTATACTGACCACCACCTTCAAGGTATGCTGGTATACTGTTGTATACTGGCCACCACCTTCAAGGTAGGCTGGTATACTGTTGTATACTGGCCACCACCTTCACGGTAGGCTGGTATTCTGTTGTATACTGACCACCACCTTCAAGGTAGGCTGGTATACTGTTGTATACTGACCACCACCTTCAAGGTAGGCTGGTATTCCGTTGTATACTGACCACCACCTTCAAGGTAGACTGGTATACTGTTGTATACTGACCACCACCTTCAAGGTAGACTGGTATTCTGTTATATACTGACCACCACCTTCAAGGTAGGCTGGTATACTGTTGTATACTGACCACCACCTTCAAGGTAGGCTGGTATACTGTTGTATACTGACCACCACCTTCAAGGTAGGCTGGTATACTGTTGTATACTGACCACCACCTTCAAGGTAGACTGGTATACTGCTGTATACTGACCACCACCTTCAAGGTAGACTGGTATTCTGTTGTATACTGACCACCACCTTCAAGGTAGGCTGGTATACTGTTGTATACTGACCACCACCTTCAAGGTAGGCTGGTATTCTGTTGTATACTGACCACCACCTTCAAGGTAGGCTGGTATACTGTTGTATACTGACCACCACCTTCAAGGTAGGCTGGTATACTGTTGTATACTGACCACCACCTTCAAGGTAGGCTGGTATACTGTTGTATACTGACCACCACCTTCAAGGTAGACTGGTATACTGCTGTATACTAACCACCACCTTCAAGGTAGGCTGGTATACTGACCACCACCTTCAGGGTAGGCTGGTATACTGTTGTATACTGACCACCACCTTCAAGGTAGGCGAGGCTCCTGAGCTGGAAACAGAGAACTTTCCCTGCTCGTGTACACTCAGTCAATCATCTCAACTACTGGGAACACTTGAAGTTCCTTCAACAGTATTACTTGGAACGTAGGCGAGAAAGATACATCATAATTTTCACTTGGAAAATCCTGGAGGGAGTTTTGAACACTGAAATAACTCAGTATGACAACAAGAGACTTGGCAGATGATGCAAAATACTTCCACTAATAAGCAAGGAGCAACCAGTACACTAAGAGAAAACTCAGTGTTAGAGGTCCCAGACTCTTCAACGTCCTCCCTCCATACATAAGATAAATTACCAACAAACCTCTGACTGTCTTCAAGAGGAAACTGATAAATTCCTTAAGTTAATTCATGATTAGCCAGGCTGTGGTTCGTATGTTGGACTGTGTGCGGCTAGCACAACAATCTGGTTGATCAAGAAGGCCTGGTCTGGGATGGAACCGAGAAAGCGATGATTCCTGGCCTGGTCCCAAACCTGGGACCAAGGCCTCGAGTACTTTCCAGGTATCATGTATCTCTATCTCCTCCGCTCCAGTGAGTACATGTAAACGATCTCTGTTTATTTTCCATCTCTAGAAAAATTATGTCTGGGACCAGACCCGAGAGCGAGAGAGAGAGAGAGAGAGAGAAGAGAGAGAGAGAGAAGAGAAGAGAGAGAGAGAGAGAGAGAGAGAGAAGAGAGAGAGAGAGAGAGAGAGAAGAGAGAAAGGAGAGAGAGAAGAGAAGAGAGAGAAGAGAGAGAGAGAAGAGAGAAGAGAGAGAGAGAGAGAGAAGAGAGAGAGAGAGAGAGAGAGAAGAGAGAAGAGAGACGAGAGAGAGAGAGAGAGAGAGACAGAAGAGAGAGACAGAGAGAGAGAGAGCAGAGAGAAGAGAGAGAGAGAAGAGAGAGAGAGAGAGAGAGAGAGAGAGAGAGAGAGAGAGAGAGAGAGAAGAGGAGAGAGAGAGAAGAGAGAGAGAAGAGAAGAGAGAGAGAGAGACAGAGAGACAGAGAGAGAGAGCAGAGAGAGAGAGAGAGAGAGAGAGAGAGAGAGAGAGAGAGAGAGAGACGAGAGACAGAGAGAGAGAGACAGAAGAGACAGAGAAGAAGAGAGAGAGAGCAGAGAGAGAGAAGAGAGAAGACAGAGAGAGAGACAGAGAGAGAGAGAGAGAAAGAGAGAGAGAGAGAGAGAGAGAGAAGAGAGAAAGAGAGAGAGAAGAGAGAGAGAGAGAGAGAGAAGACAGAGCCAGAGAGAAGAAAGAAAGAGAAGTGACAGAGGAGAAGAGACAAGAAGAGAGAGAGACAGAAAAGAGAAAAAAAGAGAAAAGAGACAATGACAACAATAATCACACTCACCTCACAGAACAATAGCACAAAATATGACAAAATAATCATGATATGAACAAAACCAACCACCACCAAAAAACTCACTCATTTTCAAAACACACCAATCACCTCATCAACAAAACCTCACTCATCCTTCATAACACAAAACTCACCATCTCATCAACAAACAACCTCACCATCTAAAACAACTCAACTCACCTATCACAACCTCACACAAATCAACTCATCTCTCAACACAAAAACCTCAACTCATCCTTCATCAACACAACAACCTCAACTCATCCTATCAACAAACAACAAAACTCACACACAAAAAACAGCCTCAACTCATCCTCATAAAAAAACTCACCATCCTATAACACAAATCCACTTCACACAACCTCAACTCATCCTCATCAACACAACAACCTCACAACAACCTCAATCATCCTTCATCAACACAACAACCTACACACAACCTCCTATCCTTCATACACAAACCTCAACTCATCCTTCATCAACACAACCTCAACTCATCCTTCATCAACACAAAACAACTCATCCTTCATCAACACAAAACCTCAACTCATCCTTCATCAACACAACAACTCACACAAACCTCAACTCATCCTTCATCAACACAACAACCCAACTCATCCTTCATCAACACAACAACCTCAACTCATCCTTCATCAACACAACAACTCAACTCATCTTCATCAACACAACAACCTCAACTCATCCTTCATCACACAACAACTCAACTCATCCTTCATCAACACAACAACTCACACACAACCTCAACTCATCCTTCATCAACACAACAACCTCAACTCATCCTTCATCAACACACAACCTCAACTCATCCTTCATCAACACAACAACCTCACACAACAACCTCAACTCATCTTCATCAACACAAAACCTTCACAACCAACCTCAACTCATCTTCATCACACAAAACTCAACTCATCCTTCATACAAACAACTACACTACAACTCAACTCATCCTTCATACACAACAACCTCAACTCATCCTTCATCAACACAACTAACATCCAAACCTCAACTCATCCTTCATCATCACAACAACCTCAACTCATCCTTCATCAACACAACAACCTCAACTACACACACAACTCAACTCATCCTTCATCAACCAACAACTTCAACTCATCCTTCATCAACAACAACCTCAACTCATCCTTCATCAACACAACAACCTCACACAACAACCTCAACTCATCCTTCATCAACACAACAACCTCAACTCATCCTTCATCAACACAACAACCTCAACTCATCCTTCATCAACACACCAACCTCAACTCATCCTTCATCATCACAACAACCTCACACAACAACCTCAACTCATCCTTCATCAACACAACAACCTCACACAACAACCTCAACTCATCCTTCATCAACACAACCTCACACAACAACCTCAACTCATCCTTCATCAACACAACAACCTCAACTCATCCTTCATCAACACAACAACCTCACACACAACCTCAACTCATCCTTCATCAACACAACAACCTCACACAACAACCTCAACTCATCCTTCATCAACACAACAACCTCACACAACAACCTCAACTCATCCTTCATCAACACAACAACCTCACACAACAACCTCAACTCATCCTTCATCAACACAACAACCTCACACACCAACCTCAACTCATCCTTCATCAACACACCAACCTCAACTCATCCTTCATCAACACACCAACCTCAACTCATCCTTCATCAACACAACAACCTCAACTCATCCTTCATCAACACAACAACCTCACACACCAACCTCAACTCATCCTTCATCATCACAACAACCTCAACTCATCCTTCATCAACACAACAACCTCACACACCAACCTCAACTCATCCTTCATCAACACAACAACCTCAACTCATCCTTCATCAACACAACAACCTCACACACACAACCTCAACTCATCTCTTCATCAACACAACACTCAATTTCCCTTTCATCACACAACAACCTCAACTCATCTCTTCATCAACACAACAACCTCACACCAACCTCAACTCATTCCTTCATCAACACAACAAACCTCACACCCATCCTTCATCAACACAACAAACCTCCACACCAACTCATCATCCTTCATCAACACAACAACCTCCACAACAACCTCAACTCATCCTTCATCAACACAAAACCTACACACCAACCTCAACTCATCCTTCATCAACACACAAACCTCAACTCATCCTTCATCAACACAACAACCTCACACACCAACCTCAACTCATCCTTCATCATCACAACAACCTCAACTCATCATTCATCAACACAACCTCACACAACCTCAACTCATCCTTCATCAACACAACAACCTCAACTCATCCTTCATCAACACAACAACCTCACACAACAACCTCAACTCATCCTTCATCAAACACTCAACAACTCCACACTACCAACCTCAACTCATCCTTCATCAACACAACAACCTCAACTCATCCTTCATCAACACAAAAACCCCTCAACCCATCCTTCATCAACACCAACAACCTCACACAACCTCAACTCATCCTTCATCAACACAACAACCTCAACTCATCCTTCATCAACACAACAACCTCAACTCATCCTTCATCAACACCAACAACCTCACACAACAACCTCAACTCATCCTTCATCAACACAACAACCTCAACTCATCCTTCATCAACACAACAACCTCAACTCATCCTTCATCAACACCAACAACCTCACACAACAACCTCAACTCATCCTTCATCAACACAACCTCAACTCATCCTTCATCAACACCAACAACCTCACACAACAACCTCAACTCATCCTTCATCAACACCAACAACCTCACACAACAACCTCAACTCATCCTTCATCAACACAACAACCTCAACTCATCCTTCATCATCACAACAACCTCAACTCATCCTTCATCATCACAACAACCTCAACAATCAACCTCATCATCCTTCATCAACACCACCAACCTCAACTCATCCTTCATCAACACAACAACCTCAACTCATCCTTCATCAACACAACAACCTCAACTCATCCTTCATCAACACAACAACCTCACACAACAACCTCAACTCATCCTTCATCATCACAACAACCTCAACTCATCCTTCATCATCACAACAACCTCACACAACAACCTCAACTCATCCTTCATCAACACACCAACCTCAACTCATCCTTCATCAACACAACAACCTCAACTCATCCTTCATCATCACAACAACCTCAACTCATCCTTCATCAACACAACAACCTCAACTCATCCTTCATCAACACCACCAACCTCAACTCATCCTTCATCAACACAACAACCTCAACTCATCCTTCATCAACATCAACAACCTCACACAACAACCTCAACTCATCCTTCATCAACACAACAACCTCACACTATTTCTCATACCCAGTATCTATCTACCTCCTTAACCTCACACTAAGTCTATCACCGCCACCTCTCTCTCTCTCTCTCTCTCTCTCTCTCTCTCTCTCTCTCTCTCTCTCTCTCTATTACATTTGATGTGGAGGTATTGTCATCCTGTCATATGTTAATGTGAAGAGTGTTAAATGTTTTGCACTCTGGCAGGACTGCTGGTCCTATCAACTCGTAAGATAACAGGTAAATCTTACTGTCTCATTAACAGGTAAGATAACAGGTAAATCTTACTGTCTCATTAACAGGTAAGATAACAGGTAAATCTTACTGTCTCATTAACAGGTAAGATAACAGGTAAATCTTACTGTCTCATTAACAGGTAAGATAACAGGTAAATCTTACTGTCTCATTAACAGGTAAGATAACAGGTAAATCTTACTGTCTCATTAACAGGTAGATAACAGGTAAATCTTACTGTCTATTAACAGGTAAGATAAGGTAAATTCTGTTCATAACAGGTAAATCTTACTGTCTCATTAACACTTAAGATAACAGGTAAATCTTCTGTCTCATTAACAGGTAAGATAACAGGTAAATCTTACTGTCATTAACAGTAAATCTTACTGTCTCATTAACAGGTAAGATAACAGGTAAATCTTACTGTCTCATTAACAGGTAAGATAACAGGTAAATCTTACTGTCTCATTAACACTTAAGATAACAGGTAAATCTTACTGTCTCATTAACACTTAAGATAACAGGTAAATCTTACTGTCTCATTAACACTTAAGATAACAGGTAAATCTTACTGTCTCATTAACACTTAAGATAACAGGTAAATCTTACTGTCTCATTAACACTTAAGATAACAGGTAAATCTTACTGTCTCATTAACAGGTAAGATAACAGGTAAATCTTACTGTCTCATTAACAGGTAAGATAACAGGTAAATCTTACTGTCTCATTAACAGGTAAATCTTACTGTCTCATTAACACTTAAGATAACAGGTAAATCTTACTGTCTCATTAACAGGTAAGATAACAGGTAAATCTTACTGTCTCATTAACAGGTAAGATAACAGGTAAATCTTACTGTCTCATTAACAGGTAAATCTTACTGTCTCATTAACAGGTAAGATAACAGGTAAATCTTACTGTCTCATTAACAGGTAAGATAACAGGTAAATCTTCTGTCTCATTAACAGGTAAGATAACAGGTAAATCTTACTGTCATTAACAGGTAAGATAACATAATCACTGTCTCATTAACAGGTAAATCTTACTGTCTCATTAACACTTAAGATAACAGGTAAATCTTACTGTCTCATTAACAGGTAAGATAACAGGTAAATCTTACTGTCTCATTAACAGGTAAGATAACAGGTAAATCTTACTGTCTCATTAACAGGTAAATCTTACTGTCTCATTAACAGGTAAATCTTACTGTCTCATTAACAGGTAAATCTTACTGTCTCATTAACAGGTAAGATAACAGGTAAATCTTACTGTCTCATTAACACTTAAGATAACAGGTAAATCTTACTGTCTCATTAACACTTAAGATAACAGGTAAATCTTACTGTCTCATTAACACTTAAGATAACAGGTAAATCTTACTGTCTCATTAACACTTAAGATAACAGGTAAATCTTACTGTCTCATTAACACTTAAGATAACAGGTAAATCTTACAAACTTGTACACACTTTCACAATACACTTATATTTACGTACTTTCATGTATATTAATTTATATCTCTTCTCCCCTTTCTCTCTCTCTCATCAATTTATCATCTTATTCCCCTCTCTCTCTCTCTGACTCACTCCCTCTCTCCACTTCCGATCACTAATTCCCCTCATAAGGATCAAATTACACTTCTCCCCAGTTAACAGTTGGTGAGTTTGACCCCTCCCCTCATCCCCCACACGTAGCAACCCTCCCCTCATCCCCCACACGTAGCAACCCTCCCCTCAACCCCCCACACGTAGCAACTCCTCTCTACCCCCACGTAGCACCCTCTCAATCTCCTACGTAGCACCTCTCAATCCTCGTAGCACCCTCTCAACTCCTACGTAGCACCCTCTCAATCACCTACGTAGCACCCTCTCAATCTCCTATCCCCTCACACGTAGCACCCTTTCCCTCAACTCTCCTCGTGCACCCTCTCAATCTCCTACGTAGCACCCTCTCAATCCCTACGTAGCACCCTCACCCTCACACCCCCATCTACGTAGCACCCTCTCTCACCTACGTAGCACCCTCTCAATCTCCTACGTAGCACCCTCTCAATCTCCTACGTAGCACCCTCTCAATCTCCTACGTAGCACCCTCTCAATCACCTACGTCACCCTCTTCAATCTCCTACGTAGCACCCTCTCAATCCCTACGTAGCACCCTCTCAATCTCCTACGTAGCACCCTCTCAATCTCCTACGTAGCACCCTCTCAATCTCCTACGTAGCACCTCTCAATCTCCTACGTAGCACCCTCTCAATCTCCTACGTAGCACCCTCTCAATCTCCTACGTAGCACCCTCTCAATCTCCTACGTAGCACCCTCTCAATCTCCTACGTAGCACCCTCTCAATCTCCTACGTAGCACCCTCTCAATCTCCTACGTAGCACCCTCTCAATCTCTACGTAGCACCCTCTCAATCTCCTACGTAGCACCCTCTCAATCTCCTACGTAGCACCCTCTCAATCTCCTACGTAGCACCCTCTCAATCTCCTACGTAGCACCCTCTCAATCTCCTACGTAGCACCCTCTCAATCTCCTACGTAGCACCCTTTCCTAGGAAAGTACCTTGCTCACCTTTACGGTACACCTTCAATGACTACTGAGCACCTTCTCAATTCTCTTTAAGTTGAGACCCTTTCAATCTCCTACGGACCACTTTCATGGTCTTGTCTGACACAGCTTGTCTGGCTTGTGTCCTCGACAGCATTGTCGTCTTGTTTCCTGACCAGGCTTGTGGTCTTGTCTGGACCAGGCTTGTCTGCGCTTGTGAGTCCTGACCAGGCTTGTCTCGGTGCTTGTGTCTGGACCAGCGTCTGTCTTGGTCTGACACTTGTGGCTTCTGGACCAGGCTTGTCTGGTGCTTGTGGTCCTGGACCAGGCTTGTCTGGTGCTTGTGGTCCTGGACCAGGCTTGTCTGGTGCTTGTGGTCCTGGACCAGGCTTGTCTGGTGTTTGTGGTCCTGGACCAGGCTTGTCTGGTGTTTGTGGTCCTGTACCAGGCTTGTCTGGTGCTTGTGGTCCTGGACCAGGCTTGTCTGGTGCTTGTGGTCCTGGACCAGGCTTGTCTGGTGTTTGTGGTCCTGGACCAGGCTTGTCTGGTGTTTGTGGTCCTGGACCAGGCTTGTCTGGTGCTTGTGGTCCTGTACCAGGCTTGTCTGGTGCTTGTGGTCCTGGACCAGGCTTGTCTGGTGTTTGTGGTCCTGTACCAGGCTTGTCTGGTGTTTGTGGTCCTGGACCAGGCTTGTCTGGTGTTTGTGGTCCTGTACCAGGCTTGTCTGGTGCTTGTGGTCCTGGACCAGGCTTGTCTGGTGCTTGTGGTCCTGGACCAGGCTTGTCTGGTGTTTGTGGTCCTGGACCAGGCTTGTCTGGTGTTTGTGGTCCTGGACCAGGCTTGTCTGGTGCTTGTGGTCCTGTACCAGGCTTGTCTGGTGCTTGTGGTCCTGGACCAGGCTTGTCTGGTGCTTGTGGTCCTGGACCAGGCTTGTCTGGTGTTTGTGGTCCTGGACCAGGCTTGTCTGGTGCTTATGGTCCTGGACCAGGCTTGTCTGGTGTTTGTGGTCCTGGACCAGGCTTGTCTGGTGTTTGTGGTCCTGGACCAAGCTTGTCTGGTGCTTGTGGTCCTGGACCAGGCTTGTCTGGTGCTTGTGGTCCTGAACCAGGCTTGTCTGGTGCTTGTGGTCCTGGGCCAGGCTTGTCTGGTGCTTGTGGTCCTGGACCAGGCTTGTCTGGTGCTTGTTGTCCTGGACCAGGCTTGTCTGGTGCTTGTGGTCTGGACCAGGCTTGTCTGGTGCTTGTGGTCCTGGACCAGGCTTGTCTGGTGCTTGTGGTCCTGGACCAGGCTTGTCTGGTGCTTGTGGTCCTGGACCAGGCTTGTCTGGTGCTTGTGGTCCTGGACCAGGCTTGTCTGGTGCTTGTGGTCCTGGACCAGGCTTGTCTGGTGCTTGTGGTCCTGGACCAGGCTTGTCTGGTGCTTGTGGTCCTGGACCAGGCTTATCTGGTGCTTGTGGTCCTGGACCAGGCTTGTCTGGTGTTTGTGGTCCTGGACCAGGCTTGTCTGGTGTTTGTGGTCCTGGACCAGGCTTGTCTGGTGCTTGTGGTCCTGGACCAGGCTTGTCTGGTGCTTGTGGTCCTGGACCAGGCTTGTCTGGTGTTTGTGGTCCTGGACCAGGCTTGTCTGGTGCTTGTGGTCCTGGACCAGGCTTGTCTGGTGTTTGTGGTCCTGGACCAGGCTTGTCTGGTGCTTGTGGTCCTGGACCAGGCTTGTCTGGTGTTTGTGGACCTGGACCAGGCTTGTCTGGTGTTTGTGGTCCTAGACCAGGCTTGTCTGGTGTTTGTGGTCCTGGACCAGGCTTGTCTGGTGTTTGTGGTCCTGGACCAGGCTTGTCTGGTGTTTGTGGGCCTGGACCAGGCTTGTCTGGTGCATGTGGTCCTGGACCAGGCTTGTCTGGTGCTTGTGGTCCTGGACCAGGCTTGTCTGGTGCATGTGGTCCTGGACCAGGCTTGTCTGGTGCTTGTGGTCCTGGACCAGGCTTGTCTAGTGTTTGTGGTCCTGGGACCAGGCTTGTCTGGTGCTTGTGATCATGGACCAGCCTTGTCTGGTGCTTGTGGTCCTGGACCAGGCTTGTCTGGTGCTTGCCTGGTTAACTGGGTTATTGCTGCAAGATTCCCGCTGCCCCACATATCCATCACAGCCTGGTTGATCTGGTGAAGATACTTGTCCAGTTTCCTCTTGAAGACTTCTACACTTGTTCCAGCAGTGTTTCTGATATCTTCTGGTAAGATGTTGAATAATCTGGGGCCACGGATGTTGATACAGTGTTCTCTTATAGTGTCCACGGCACTCGTGCTTTTTACTGGGTTTATTTTACACTTCCTGCCATATCTCTCCAGTATGTTATGATGGTGTGTAGGTTTGGAACCAGGCCTGCGAGTACTTTCCAGGTATATATTATCTTGTATCTCTCTCTCCTCTCCTCCAGCGAGTACATATTTAGTTAGGACTTTAAGATGTTCCCAGTAGTTTAAATGATCTATGTAACTGTTCCAGCTCTGATGTCTCTCCTCTAGACGAGAGAGCACAAGTGATTTGAATAGTGTCACCACTGGCATTATTTCCCTTCTTTTGAAAGTTCTCATTATCCACCCCGTCATCTTCTTGGCTGTCGTGATCTTTGTCTTATTGTGTTCTTTGAAGGACAGGTCAGCTGACATTATTACTCCCATGTCTTTCACGTGTTGCTTTCCTTCTATTTGGTGATCCTCTTAGTTTCATACACAGTGTTAGTACTGAGTTCAACACTCTTACCACACCTCAGCAGCTGTAACTTATCACCACTGACCGTCATGTTCACCACTGACCACTGGGGAAACACTGACCACTAGGGAAACACTGACCACTGGGAAACACTGACCACTAGGGAAACACTGACCACTGGGGAAACACTGACCACTGGGAAACACTGACCACTGGGAAACACTGACCACTGGGAAACACTGACCACTGGGAAACACTGACCACTGGGGAAACACTGACCACTGGGGAAACACTGACCACTGGGAAACACTGACCACTGGGAAACACTGACCACTGGGAAACACTGACCACTGGGAAACACTGACCACTGGGAAACACTGACCACTGGGAAACACTGACCACTGGGGAAACACTGACCACTGGGAAACACTGACCACTGGGAAACACTGACCACTGGGAAACACTGACCACTGGGAAACACTGCTTATGTCTTCTTGCCCTACTGAAGTCTCCCAGGTCAGACTGACACTACTGAAGTCTCCCAGGTCAGACTGACACTACTGAAGTCTCCCAGGTCAGACTGACACTACTGAAGTCTCCCAGGTCAGACTGACACTACTGAAGTCTCCCAGGTCAGACTGACACTACTGAAGTCTCCCAGGTCAGACTGACACTACTGAAGTCTCCCAGGTCAGACTGACATACTACAAGTCTCCCAGGTCAGACTGACACTACTGAAGTCTCCCAGGTCAGACTACACTACTGAAGTCTCCCAGGTCAGACTAACTACTGAAGTCTCCCAGGTCAGACTAACACTACTGAAGTCTCCCAGGTCAGACTACACTACTGAAGTCTCCCAGGTCAGACTGACACTACTGAAGTCTCCAGGTCAGACTGACACTACTGAAGTCTCCCAGGTCAGACTAACACTACTGAAGTCTCCCAGGTCAGACTGACAGTACTGAAGTCTCCCAGGTCAGACTGACACTACTGAAGTCTCCCAGGTCAGACTAACATACTGAAGTCTCCCAGGTCAGACTACACTAAGTCTCCCAGGTCAGACTGACACTACTGAAGTCTCCCAGGTCAGACTGACACTACTGAAGTCTCCCAGGTCAGACTACATACTGAAGTCTCCCAGGTCAGACTACATACTGAAGTCTCCCAGGTCAGACTGACACTACTGAAGTCTCCCAGGTCAGACTGACATACTGAAGTCTCCAGGTCAGACTGACACTACTGAAGTCTCCCAGGTCAGACTAACACTACTGAAGTCTCCCAGGTCAGACTGACACTACTGAAGTCTCCCAGTCAGACTGACACTACTGAAGTCTCCCAGGTCAGACTGACAGTACTGAAGTCTCCCAGGTCAGACTACACTACTGAAGTCTCCCAGGTCAGACTGACATACTGAAGTCTCCCAGGTCAGACTACACTACTGAAGTCTCCCAGGTCAGACTGACATACTGAAGTCTCCCAGGTCAGACTGACATACTGAAGTCTCCCAGGTCAGACTGACAGTACTGAAGTCTCCCAGGTCAGACTGACACTACTGAAGTCTCCCAGGTCAGACTGACACTACTGAAGTCTCCCAGGTCAGACTGACATACTGAAGTTCCCAGGTCAGACTGACAGTACTGAAGTCTCCCAGGTCAGACTACACTACTGAAGTCTCCCAGGTCAGACTGACACTACTGAAGTCTCCCAGGTCAGACTGACACTACTGAAGTCTCCCAGGTCAGACTGACAGTACTGAAGTCTCCAGGTCAGACTAACACTACTGAAGTCTCCCAGGTCAGACTACATACTGAAGTCTCCCAGGTCAGACTGACAGTACTGAAGTCTCCCAGGTCAGACTGACAGTACTGAAGTCTCCCAGGTCAGACTGACATACTGAAGTCTCCCAGGTCAGACTGACATACTGAAGTCTCCCAGGTCAGACTGACAGTACTGAAGTCTCCCAGGTCAGACTGACAGTACTGAAGTCTCCCAGGTCAGACTAACATACTGAAGTCTCCAGGTCAGACTGACATACTGAAGTCTCCCAGGTCAGACTGACAGTACTGAAGTCTCCCAGGTCAGACTGACATACTGAAGTCTCCAGGTCAGACTGACATACTGAAGTCTCCAGGTCAGACTGACAGTACTGAAGTCTCCCAGGTCAGACTGACAGTACTGAAGTCTCCCAGGTCAGACTGACAGTACTGAAGTCTCCCAGGTCAGACTGACAGTACTGAAGTCTCCCAGGTCAGACTGACAGTACTGAAGTCTCCCAGGTCAGACTGACAGTACTGAAGTCTCCCAGGTCAGACTGACAGTACTGAAGTCTCCCAGGTCAGACTGACAGTACTGAAGTCTCCCAGGTCAGACTGACAGTACTGAAGTCTCCCAGGTCAGACTGACATACTGAAGTCTCCCAGGTCAGACTGACAGTACTGAAGTCTCCCAGGTCAGACTGACATACTGAAGTCTCCCAGGTCAGACTGACAGTACTGAAGTCTCCAGGTCAGACTGACATACTGAAGTCTCCCAGGTCAGACTACATACTGAAGTCTCCCAGGTCAGACTGACAGTACTGAAGTCTCCCAGGTCAGACTACATACTGAAGTCTCCCAGGTCAGACTACAGTACTGAAGTCTCCCAGGTCAGACTGACAGTACTGAAGTCTCCAGGTCAGACTGACAGTACTGAAGTCTCCCAGGTCAGACTGACAGTACTGAAGTCTCCCAGGTCAGACTGACAGTACTGAAGTCTCCCAGGTCAGACTAACACTACTGAAGTCTCCCAGGTCAGACTGACAGTAGTGAAGTCTCCCAGGTCAGACTGACAGTACTGAAGTCTCCCAGGTCAGACTGACACTACTGAAGTCTCCCAGGTCAGACTGACACTACTGAAGTATCCCAGGTCAGACTGACAGTACTGAAGTCTCCCAGGTCAGACTAACACTACTGAAGTCTCCCAGGTTAGTCTAACACTACTGAAGTCTCCCAGGTCAGACTAACACTACTGAAGTCTCCCAGGTCAGACTACACTACTGAAGTCTCTCAGGTCAGACTGACAGTACTGAAGTCACCCAGGTCAGACTAACACTACTGAAGTCTCCCAGGTCAGACTGACAGTAGTGAAGTCTCCCAGGTCAGACTGACAGTACTGAAGTGTCCCAGGTCAGACTGACAGTACTGAAGTCTCCCAGCTCAGACTGACAGTACTGAAGTCTGCCAGGTCAGACTGACACTACTGAAGTCTCCCAGGTCAGACTGACAGTACTGAAGTCTCCCAGGTCAGACTGACAGTACTGAAGTCTCCCAGGTCAGACTAACACTACTGAAGTCTCCCAGGTCAGACTGACAGTACTGAAGTCTCCCAGGTCAGACTGACAGTACTGAAGTCTCCCAGGTCAGACTGACAGTACTGAAGTATCCCAGGTCAGACTGACATTACTGAAGTCTCCCAGGTCAGACTGACAGTACTGAAGTCTCCCCGGTCAGACTGACAGTACTGAAGTCTCCCAGGTCAGACTGACAGTACTGAAGTCTCCCAGGTCAGACTGACAGTACTGAAGTCTCCCAGGTGAGACTGACAGTACTGAAGTCTCCCAGGTCAGACTGACAGTACTGAAGTCTCCCAGGTCAGACTGACAGTACTGAAGTCTCCCAGGTCAGACTGACACTACTGAAGTCTCCCAGGTCAGACTAACACTACTGAAGTCTCCCAGGTCAGACTAACACTACTGAAGTCTCCCAGGTCAGACTGACAGTACTGAAGTCTCCCAGGTCAGACTGACACTACTGAAGTCTCCCAGGTCAGACTGACAGTACTGAAGTCTCCCAGGTCAGACTGACACTACTGAAGTCTCCCAGGTCAGACTGACACTACTGAAGTCTCCCAGGTCAGACTGACAGTACTGAAGTCTCCCAGGTCAGACTAACACTACTGAAGTCTCCCAGGTCAGACTGACAGTACTGAAGTCTCCCAGGTCAGACTGACAGTACTGAAGTCTCCCAGGTCAGACTGACAGTACTGAAGTCTCCCAGGTCAGACTGACAGTACTGAAGTCTCCCAGGTCAGACTGACAGTACTGAAGTCTCCCAGGTCAGACTGACACTACTGAAGTCTCCCAGGTCAGACTGACACTACTGAAGTCTCCCAGGTCAGACTGACAGTACTGAAGTCTCCCAGGTCAGACTGACACTACGAAGTCTCCCAGGTCAGACTGACAGTACTGAAGTCTCCCAGGTCAGACTGACACTACTGAAGTCTCCCAGGTCAGACTGACAGTACTGAAGTCTCCCAGGTCAGACTGACACTACTGAAGTCTCCCAGGTCAGACTGACAGTACTGAAGTCTCCCAGGTCAGACTGACACTACTGAAGTCTCCCAGGTCAGACTGACAGTACTGAAGTCTCCCAGGTCAGACTGACAGTACTGAAGTCTCCCAGGTCAGACTGACAGTACTGAAGTCTCCCAGGTCAGACTGACAGTACTGAAGTCTCCCAGGTCAGACTGACATACTGAAGTCTCCCAGGTCAGACTGACAGTACTGAAGTCTCCCAGGTCAGACTGACATACTGAAGTCTCCAGAGTCAGACTACAGCTACTGAAGTCTCCCAGGTCAGACTAACAGTCTGAAGCTCCAGTAGACTGACACTACTGAAGTCTCCCAGGTCAGACTGACATCTGAAGTCTCCCAGGTCAGACTGACAGTACTGAAGTCTCCCAGTAGCTGTACCACATGTGTGTACCCAGTATTGCTGAAACATAAGTGTAGCACACATACTGGCTCCAGCTGTCCCTACATGTTGTCAATGCACTCCATGTGCTGTACCCCACATGTGCTGTACCCCACATGTGCTGTACCACACATGTGCTGTACCCCACATGTGCTGTACCCCACATGTGCTGTACCCCACATGTGCTGTACCCCACATGTGCTGTACCACACATGTGCTGTACCCACGTGCAAATGTTCCACATGTGCTGTACAAGTCTACCACATGTGCTGTACCACACTGGTGTCCATGTACCACACATGTGTCCCATGTCTGACATGTGCTGTACCCACATGGTGACATGTACCACACATGTGCTGTACCCCACATGTGCTGTACCACACATGTGACACATGTGTACCCCAGTGTAACATTGTACCACTGGCTGACACTGTGCTGTACCCCACATGTGCTGTACCCCACATGTGCTGTACCACACATGTGCTGTACCACACATGTAACAACACACCTCTCTCTCTCTCTCAACATCTACACATCTGCTGCACTCTCTGTTGACCTCCTCATCTGCTGCACCCCTCCCTCATCTGTTGCCCCCCCCTCTCTGTTGCACCTCCTCATCTGCTGCACCCTCCCTCATCTGCTGCACCTCCCTCATCTACTGCACCCTCCCCATCTGCTTAACCCTCCCTCATCTGTTGAACCCTCCTCATCTGTTGCACCCTCCCTCATCTGTTGCACCCTCCCTCATCTGTTGAATCCCTCCCTCATCTGTTGCACCCCTCCCTCATCTGTTGAATCCCTCCCTCATCTGCTGCACCTCCCTCATCTGCTGCACCCTCCCTCATCTGTTGCACCCCTCCCTCATCTGTTGAACCCTCCCCTCATCTGTTGCACCCCTCCCCTCATCTGTTGAATCCCTCCCTCATCTGCTGCACCCTCCCTCATCTGTTGCACCCTCCCTCATCTGTTGAACCCTCCCCTCATCTGTTGCACCCTCCCTCATCTGTTGAATCCCTCCCTCATCTGTTGCACCCCTCCCTCATCTGTTGAACCCTCCCTCATATGTTGCACCCCTCCCCTCATCTGTTGAATCCCTCCCTCATCTGTTGCACCCTCCCTCATCTGTTGCACCCTCCCTCATCTGTTGAATCCCTCCCTCATCTGTTGAATCCCTCCCTCATCTGCTGCACCCTCCCTCATCTGTTGCACCCCTCCCATCTGTTGAATCCCTCCCTCATCTGTTGAATCCCTCCTCATCTGCTGCACCCTCCCTCATCTGTTGCACCCTCCCTCATCTGTTGCACCCTCCCCTCATCTGTTGAATCCCTCCCTCATCTGTTGAATCCCTCCCTCATCTGCTGCACCCTCCCTCATCTGCTGCACCCTCCCCTCATCTGTTGAATCCCTCCCTCATCTGTTGCACCCCTCCTCATCTGTTGAATCCCTCCCTCATCTGTGCACCCCTCCCTCATCTGCTGCACCCCTCCCTCATCTGTGCACCCCTCCCTCATCTGTTGCACCCTCCCTCATCTGTTGAACCCTCCCTCATCTGTTGCACCCTCCCCTCATCTGTTGAATCCCTCCCTCATCTGCTGCACCCCTCCCTCATCTGTTGCACCCTCCCTCATCTGTTGAACCCTCCCTCATCTGTTGCACCCTCCCCTCATCTGTTGAATCCCTCCCTCATCTGTTGCACCCCTCCCTCATCTGTTGAACCCTCCCTCATCTGTTGCACCCCTCCCTCATCTGTTGAATCCCTCCCCTCATCTGTTGCACCCCTCCCTCATCTGTTGCACCCCTCCCTCATCTGTTGCACCCTCCCTCATCTGTTGAATCCCTCCTCATCTGTTGAATCCTCCCCTCATCTGCTGCACCCTCCCTCATCTGTTGCACCCCTCCCTCATCTGTTGCACCCCTCCCTCATCTGTTGAATCCCTCCCTCATCTGTTGAATCCCTCCCTCATCTGTTGAATCCCTCCCTCATCTGCCACCCTCCCTCATCTGTTGCACCCTCCCTCATCTGTTGAATCCCTCCCCTCATCTGTTGAATCCCTCCCCTCATCTGCTGCACCCCTCCCTCATCTGCTGCACCCCTCCCTCATCTGTTGAATCCCTCCCTCATCTGCTGCACCCTCCCTCATCTGTTGCACCCTCCCTCATCTGCTGCACCCCTCCCCTCATCTGCTGCACCCCTCCCCTCATCTGCTGCACCCCTCCCTTTAACTTCAGTCCCATGTGAACTGTGTATGGTTTTTGCACCTTGAATATTCACTTTCAGATTATACACGGTATACAATGTTATACACGGTGTACAATGTTATACACGGTATACAATGTTATACACGGTATACAAAATTATACATGGTATACAATGTTATACACGGTATACGAAATTATACACGGTATACAATACCTGTTAGATGAGTAAACACATGCACATCACTATCTTCAATACAGATGAATGGTGTTGACGTGTGTTTAAAACACATGTGTAACACTAGCTATCTTCAATATAGATGGCTGGTGTTGACGTGTGTTTAAAACACATGTGTAACACTAGCTATCTTCAATATAGATGGCTGGTGTTGACGTGTGTTTAAAACACATGTGTAACAATAGCTATCTTCAATATAGATGGCTGGTGTTGACGTGTGTTAAACACATGTGTAACAATAGCTATCTTCAATATAGATGGCTGGTGTTGACGTGTGTTTAAAACACATGTGTAACAATAGCTATCTTCAATATAGATGGCTGGTGTTACACATGTCTCAGTCACAGACATACACTATTATGTAGTCACCTAGCTGTGTTTTCAGGGGTCCAGGACCTTAGATAGACCTCAACATTATCCTAGTTAAAGAATAAGACACTTGTGCAACATTTGGGAATCTTTAATGAGAAAACGTTTCGCCAGCCAGTGGCTTCTTCAGTCCACTACAGAGAAGAACGATGGACAGATGAGGAGTTTGAGGTAGTCAGTCCCTCAACCTGGAGGCGAGGTTGCAAGTCCATCTACCTCACTATCCTAGGTTATGTGGTCCCAGACCTTAGGTAGACCTACCTTTGATGAGTTTCAAGAGCGTTCCTACTCTCGTCTGAGCGTTATCCTAGCTAGCGTCGGGTAAGGTATCGAACAGGAGTGCTGGTCCAGGACCGACCATGAAGCCCGGACCAGTCATCTGGTAGACTGCAGACAGGTCACAAGTAAACTCAGTATCCATCACAACTGAACGATCACTCACCAGTAATGGGGAAGTGATAAAACCGTAGGGGTGATAGATAATGCTGCAGATAAGTGCCTATACGGTAGGTGTGATAGATAAAGCCACAGGGAAGTGTTGATAGGGTAGGGGTGATAGATAAAGCCACAAGGAAGTGTTGATAGGGTAGGTGTGATAGATAAAGCCACAGGGAAGTGTTGATAGGGTAGGGGTGATAGATAATGGTAGAGGTAAGTGTTACTACCGTAGGAGTGACATATGCACTGACCTGTGCGCTGCGCCTTCTCCCTGCGCGCCTTGATGGTACGGTCGCGTCTCCTGGTGGTTTCTTCAGTGTCTGAGTGATCAGCGTCGTTGTCTTCAAGACTTTCCGCTGAGGCCAGGTACAAGGTGGTCACTCCAGTGGGACCTCGAGGTAACGAATTAGACGACGAAGATGACGATGAAGACGACGATATCGACGACAGAGGACGATAAACATCCTTGAACTTGCGGGGATCGAAACCCACGGGGGGTGAGGGAGTCTTATCGTCAGAGAAGGTGGAGGCAGTGGCTGATAAACTGACTTTAGCGGCTGACTCAGTGTTCTCTTTGGGCTTTATAACAAACTGTGGCTCAGCATAGATGTGTTCCTTCCTGAGTCTTCTGTCTAAGTTATCATAGAGTTGTTCAGACGTGTCTAGACTCCTCTCTATGTCCTCAAACATAGATGTTATAGACTCAGCTAGGCTCACCTTCGCTTTACACTTACACTTGTCACTTGGAGTCCTCAACACTCCACACTCAATACACTTCAATTGAGTATGAGACTCTGTGTCGCGCTCCACGATGAACAATCTCTCGTTACATGATATAGTCTCCGCTGTAAATAATCCATTTTCTGTAACACTTTCACACCCACTTTCTTTGACACTTTGTAATCCATTTTCTATAGCACCACTATCTGAGTTTTCTTTGGTTGATACTTCGCCCTGAGGGCAGTCTTTTCTAAAATTTAAACTACTATTGCATCCACTAAAAGTGGGGTGACTCTCCCCACTATTGCTACTGCTGGTGGGATGATTCTCCCCACTATTGCCACCGATATTTTCTGTTGCTGCTGCTGCTGCTGCCGCCACTCCATCCCCACCTTCGTCAGAGCTCCTACAGGAGGAGTGTGCATCTGTGCCTTCGTTCAGCCGGGCATACAGAGCATCGTACATGTTAAGCAGCGTCGGCACCAGGTCTGTAGATATACCTGAAATGTAGAAAAAAAAGGGGCATTAAAATGTGAAACAGAGACAAAAACACAAAACACATCTAAAACGCAAGGAAAAAAACATTAAAACGTGCATTAAACGGAAGAAAAAACTATTAATAAACACCTCGAGGTGTATAGCAAACACACAAACTGACAGTCAAAGTGGAAACGTAAACAAATGTAACTATCAAATATGCTGGACATCTCAGGTATTATTATTATTATTGAAGGGCAAACTACACTGTTATAGGAACTGTGTGCACTGAAGGTGTGTGAGTGAGGGTAGTGCTCTTGCCAACAGCCTCACTACAGTAATGTTCGGTGCCCACGACGCCTGCGCTCTCACTCACACATTAACGCACAAGTACCTAAGTATTCCTTATAAAATGGAACTATCAACGTGTAGAGAGAGAGAACTCACTTGCCTCTATCGATAACGTTCATTTTCTTACGCTCTTCTGTACGGCCACTTCAAAACGTTCATTTGTCATATACACAAAGAGGTGCATATCTCAGTGTATATATACAAAGAGGTGTATACCTCTCAGTGTATATACACAAAGAGGTGCATATCTCAGTGTATATATACAAAGAGGTGTATACCTCTCAGTGTATATACACAAAGACATGCGTATCTCAGTGTATATACACAAAGAGATGCTTATCTCATTGTATATACACAAAGAGATGCTTATCTCACTGTATATACACAAAGAGATGCTTATTTCAGTGTATATACACAGAGATGCTTATCTCAGTGTATATACACAAAGAGATGCTTATCTCAGTGTATATACACAAAGAGATGCGTATCTCAGTATATATACACAGAGAGGTGCGTATCTCAGTGTATATACACAAAGAGATGCGTATCTCAGTATATATACACAGAGAGGTGCGTATCTCAGTATATATACACAGAGAGGTGCGTATATCAGTATATATACACAGAGAGGTGCGTATCTCAGTATATATACACAGAGAGGTGCGTATCTCAGTGTATATACACAGAGAGGTGCGTATCTCAGTATATATACACAAAGAGATGCGTATCTCAGTATATATACACAGAGAGGTGCGTATCTCAGTATATATACACAGAGAGGTGCGTATCTCAGTATATATACACAGAGAGGTGCGTATCTCAGTGTATATACACAGAGAGGTGCGTATCTCAGTGTATATGCACAAAGAGGTGTATACCTCTCAGTGTATATACACAAAGAGATGCTTATCTCAGTGTATATACACAGAGAGGTGCGTATCTCAGTGTATATATACACAGAGAGGTGCGTATCTCAGTGTATATATACACAGAGAGGTGCGTATCTCAGTGTATATACACAGAGAGGTGCGTATCTCAGTGTATATATACACAGAGAGGTGCGTATCTCAGTGTATATATACACAGAGAGGTGCGTATCTCAGTGTATATACACAGAGAGGTGCGTATCTCAGTGTATATATACACAGAGAGGTGCGTATCTCAGTATATATACACATAGAGGTGCGTATCTTAGAGTATATACATAGAGAGGTATATACCTCTCAGTTTATATATAGATAATTTCATCCCTATTTTAGGTATTAAAGTATTCCCCCTCAATAAAATATCATAATATACTTCACGTACGGGTAATGTGCTTCACGTACGGGTAATATGCTTCACGTACGGGTAATATGCTTCACGTACGGGTATTTTACAGTATCTCTGCCTTCCCCTGACTGGTGGTGTCCAGATCAGGGTAATGTTGAGGGAACCAGCAATCCGGATTCACCAACAGCAAGCACCAGCCAGCAATCCGGATTCACCAACAGCAAGCACCAGCCAGCAATCTGGATTCACCAACAGCAAGCACCAGGCAGCAATCCGGATTCACCAACAGCAAGCACCAGGCAGCAATCCGGATTCACCAACAGCAAGCACCAGGCACAGGCGGATTTACGCACCGAGGAACGACCACAACAATAATGTTGATGGTATACGTGGAATATTAGCAGTCACCACTTCCTGCTGTTGATGCTGCCTCTTGTTTTGTGGCTACTGATGCTACTGCTTCCTCTTGACAACCTCTACATCATTGTTTCTGATGTCTGCTGGCAGCAGTGTTGTAGATATACACAGCTGGTTATAATGACATAAGAACATAAGAAAGAAGGAACACTGCAGCAGGCCTACTGGCCCATGCGATGCACGTCCAAGTCTCCCACCGGCTTAAGCCAATGCCCCGACCCAGCCAGGTCAGGTTACATTCACTTAAGGAAGGAGCACGGCATCTGACCTAGTAGCACAAACTAGTCAGGTCCAACTCACACCCACCCGCACCCACTCATATATTTATCTAGCCTATTTTTAAAACTACACAACGTTTTAGCCTCTATAACTGTACTCGGGAGTTTGTTACACTCATCGACAACTCTATTACCAAACCAATGCTTTCCTATATCCTTCCTGAATCTGAATTTATCCAACTTAAAGCCATTGCTGCGAGTCCTGTCAATACTAGATATTTTTAGCACGCTATTTACATCCCCTTTATTTATTTCTGTTTTCCATTTATACACCTCAGTCATATCCCCCCTAATTCTACGCCTTTCTAGAGAGTGCAGATTCAGGGCCCTCAGTCTATCCTCATAGGCAAGATTTCTGATACATGGGATCAACTTAGTCATCCTCCTTTGTACGTTTTCCAGAGCATTTATATCCATTCTGTAATACGATGACCAAAACTGTGCAGCATAATCTAGATGAGGCCTAACCAAGGATATATAGAGTTGAAGAACAACCTGGGGACTCCTATTATTTATGCTTCTTGATATGAAGCCAAGGATTCTGTTCGCTTTATTGCGAACACTTATGCAATGCTGTCTTGGTTTTAGATTACTGCTAACCAGAACTCCTAAATCCTTTTCG
>WNWK01005172.1:37500-42500 GCA_009830355.1 Cherax destructor | reverse complement strand
GGAAAAGTTACTCTGCTGCTGATCTGTTATTAAACCTCTCCACTAAGTGGCACCAGTTACTGGATTAATTCAAAGTCAGCTGTGTGGTAGCACTGGACATTGCTGGTGCTTTCGACCGAGTGTGGCACCAGGGCCTCTTGGCACAACTGCAAAAGTTGCAGGTTCTACACTATGTCTCCTCAGTGATTACCTTCAAGGTAGATCTCTAAGGAAAGTTCTCAATGGGACAGTCAGCAAGATACTTAATCGGTGCCATTGTTCCGCAGGACAATGTGCTGGGTCCATTGTTATGAAATGTCTACTTTAATGACCTTCAGCTCATCCCAAACGACTGTACTCTGACATTTACTTATCCAAGACAGGAAATGCCAGCTGCTCTAAATTACATTAATCACCAACCTACAGCTATATTACCCTGGAGAAAACGATGGCAAGTTACATTTGCTTCTCAGAAAACACAAATGATGATGTTTTCCAGGCACCATGATGGTGGTAAGAATGAATGGAAGTGTGTTGAAACCCGGGGGTGAGGTGGATATCCTTGGGGTGAAGTTTGATGTCAAGCTGACTGTGAAGAACCACGTGGTAAATCTGGCAAGCAAGGCACAACAAACTAATAACACTTAGACGTATCTCGCAACTGCTCGATAGTAAAGGCTGAAAAAAATCTTGGCAAGGCACAACAAGTACGCTCGCACATAGAGTATACACCACTCTCTTGGACTGCCTCTCTCATCTATGACTTCTGGACAGAATAGAGAGCCCAGCAAGACGACTCAACTCCCGCCTAGACAGATGTCATTCCAACAGAGCCTTTAACACCAGTAACATGTGGGAAGCCTTACTATTAAGTACAAGGCCAATACTGTCAAGGTCCTACACTTGGCTCCACTTCTCGGACAGCAAGAAGACAGCTAGTATATAACAAGACGGGCAGTGAGAACACAGCTTCAACCCCAGACGGGCAGCAAACATCCATTCCACTCTGGTTGTACCCTTCTGAAGAATACCACTTCATTTGAGATCACTCATTCCCAGAATGACTCGTCTGGAACATGTTCGTTCAGCATAACAACGTTGATTATATAACATTGGGTTACCAATGAAGTCTCTGGCCCACAGGTGGCTCCAACTTCATCCTCCTCCCTGTGTCTATGTTTAGTATCAATAACAAATGCTAGGAAAGGTTTTGACATGAGAGAGAGTGAGAGAAGGAGGGCTCTTAGTTTGTAAATAAAGTTAGGAAACCTTAGCCTAACCTTGTAAAAGTGTGTAAAAGAGAGAGAGAGAGAGAGAGAGAGAGAGAGAGAGAGAGAGAGAGAGAGAGAGAGAAGGGGTGGCTGATGGTGGGTGGGTGGGCGGCCAGACATGCTGGTGTTATATGATCATCTTGACGCCACCCACCACCACAACCACTCTCCCTCACTCTCTCCCTCATTCTAGCCCTTCCTTTCTGCCTCAATGACAAACTCTATCCCAGTGTGTCTTCCTCACAGCCTCTCTCACTTCTCATTCTTATGTCCCACATAGACGAGGACATAAACCACACCACTCTAACATCCTCTCTTATGACACCAGAATCACTATCAGTGACGACCAGTCAGTACCTGATCAGCCGGGCTGTCGTTCGTACGCAGGCTTACGCGCGGCCAGCAGTAACAGCCTGGTTATCAGACTCTGATCCACCACGAGGCCTGGTCACAGACCGGGCCGCGGGGGCGTTGACCCCCGAAAACCTCTCCTACCTGGAGGGTATTCCGAGTAATAATAATAATAATAATAATAATATCTTTATTTCTACAAGTACATACATGGCTGACACCAATGACATACTACTATATATGAAGCCGCTTGTTATGCTCACCATTTCCCGCAAATTAGGTTAATTTTGTCCCAGGATGCGACCCACACCAGTCACCTAACACCCACGTACCTATTTTACTGAGGGGTGAAGAGTGACAGCAGGTGTAGACTCCAGGTAGGTAGACTGAGTCTACGATAGTCATCACTCTCGTCAAGAATCTGGTGTCATCAACAAAGGATGTTACAGTAAATCTTCAGTCGAATATAAGTCAACTTCCAGTGGACTTCAGACAACAATATAACGGTCAACAAGGTCAAGTTCCACTTGTTCTACTATGGAACAATGGTGGAAATATTGTAACACAGTACAGTACAAACTTAGATCATTCAGTGTGCGAGACCTGGGAGTAATAATGTCAGAAGCTCTCACATTCATGGATCACAACAATGTTGTTGTTCCTGCCACAAGGTAAATGATAGACTGGATAACTAGAACTTTCAAGACAAGAGATGTTGATCCAGTGATAATACTCTTTAAGTCACTTGTTCTCTCCAGGCTGGTATACTGTATACTGACCACCACCTTCAAAGTATACTGTTGTATACTGACCACCACCTTCATGGTAGGCTGGTATACTATTGTATACTGACCACCATCTTCAAGGTAGGCTGGTATACTCTTGTATACTGACCACCACCTTCAAGGTAGACTGGTATACTGTTGTATACTGACCACCACCTTCAAGGTAGACTGGTATACTGTTGTATACTGACCACCACCTTCAAGGTAGGCTGGTATACTGTTGTATACTGACCACCACCTTCATGGTAGGCTGATATACTGTTGTATACTGACCACCACCTTCAAAATAGACTGGTATATTGTTGTATACTGACCACCACCTTCAAGGTACTGGTATACTGTTGAATACTGACCACCACCTTCAAGGTAGGCTGGTATACTGTTGTATACTGACCACCACCTTCAAGGTAGGCTGGTATACTGTTGTATACTGACCACCACCCTCAAGGTACTCTGGTATACTGTTGAATAATGACCACCACCTTCAAGGTATACTGTTGTATACTGACCACCACCTTCAGGGTATACTGTTGTATACTGACCACCACCTTCAAGGTAGACTGGTATACTGTTGTATACTGACCACTACCTTCAAGGTAAGCTGGTATACTGTTGTATACTGACCACCACCTTCAAGGTAGGCTGGTATACTGTTGTATACTGACCACCACCTTCAAGGTAGACTGGTATACTGTTGTATACTGACCACCACCTTCAAGGTAGACTGGTATACTGTTGTATACTGACCACCACCTTCAAGGTAGCTGGTATACTGTTGTATACTGACCACCACTTCAAGGTAGACTGGTATACTGTTGTATACTGACCACCACCTTCAAGGTAGGCTGGTATACTGTTGTATACTGACCACCCCTTCAAGGTAGACTGGTATACTGTTGTATACTGACCACCACCTTCAAGGTAGACTGGTATACTGTTGTATACTGACCACCACCTTCAAGGTAGACTGGTATACTGTTGTATACTGACCACCACCTTCAAGGTATGCTGGTATACTGTTGTATACTGACCACCACCTTCAACGTAGGCTGGTATACTGTTGTATACTGACCACCACCTTCAAGGTAGACTGTTGTATACTGACCACCACCTTCAAGGTATACTGTTGTATACTGACCACCACCTTCAAGGTAGACTGGTATACTGTTGTATACTGACCACCACCTTCAAGGTAGACTGGTATACTGTTGTATACTGACCACCACCTTCAAGGTAGGCTGGTATACTGTTGTATACTGACCACCACCTTCAAGGTAGACTGGTATACTGTTGTATACTGACCACCACCTTCAAGGAAGACTGGTATACTGTTGTATACTGACCACCACCTTCAAGGTAGACTGGTATACTGTTGTATACTGACCACCTTCAAGGTAGACTGGTATACTGTTGTATACTGACCACCACCTTCAAGGAAGACTGGTATACTGTTGTATACTGACCACCTTTAAGGTAGACTGGTATACTGTTGTATACTGACCACCACCTTCAAGGTAGACTGGTATACTGTTGTATACTGACCACCTTCAAGGTAGACTGGTATACTGTTGTATACTGACCACCACCTTCAAGGAAGACTGGTATACTGTTGTATACTGACCACCTTCAAGGTAGGCTGGTATACTGTTGTATACTGACCACCACCTTCAAGGTAGACTGGTATACTGTTGTATACTGACCACCACCTTCAAGGTAGACTGGTATACTGTTGTATACTGACCACCACCTTCAAGGTAGACTGGTATACTGTTGTATACTGACCACCACCTTCAAGGTAGGCTGGTATACTGTTGTATACTGACCACCACCTTCAAGGTAGACTGGTATACTGTGTATACTGAACACCACCTTCAAGGTAGACTGGTATACTGTTGTATACTGGCCACCACCTTCAAGGTAGACTGGTATACTGTTGTATACTGACCACCATCTTCAAGGTAGGCTGGTATACTGTTGTATACTGACCACCACCTTCAAGATAGACTGGTATGCTGTTGTATACTGACCACCACCTTCAAGGTAGACTGGTATACTGTTGTATACTGACCACCATCTTCAAGGTAGGCTGGTATACTGTTGTATACTGACCACCACTTTCAAGGTAGACTGGTATACTATTGTATACTGGCCACCACGTTCAAGGTAGACTTGTATACTGTTGTATACTGGCCACCACCTTCAAGGTAGACTTGTATACTGTTGTATACTGGCCACCACCTTCAAGGTAGACTTGTATACTGTTGTATACTGGCCACCACCTTCAAGGTAGACTTGTATACTGTTGTATACTGGCCACCACCTTCAAGGTAGACTTGTATACTGTTGTATACTGGCCACCACCTTCAAGGTAGACTTGTATACTGTTGTATACTGGCCACCACCTTCAAGGTAGACTTGTATACTGTTGTATACTGACCACCACCTTCAAGGTAGACTGGTATACTGTTGTATACTGGCCACCACCTTCAAGGTAGACTTGTATACTGTTGTATACTGACCACCACCTTCAAGGTAGACTTGTATACTGTTGTATACTGACCACCACCTTCAAGGTAGACTTGTATACTGTTGTATACTGACCACCACCTTCAAG
>WNWK01005172.1:0-32500 GCA_009830355.1 Cherax destructor | reverse complement strand
GTTGTACATGTGTCTTATTTATCAATAAAGACACCCAGGTGTTGTACATGTGTCTTATTCATCAGTAGACACACCCAGGTGTTGTACATGTCTTATTTA
Source organism: Cherax destructor (assembly GCA_009830355.1). NCBI lineage: Eukaryota > Metazoa > Arthropoda > Malacostraca > Decapoda > Parastacidae > Cherax > Cherax destructor. Next base: position 32,401 of record WNWK01005172.1, on the reverse strand, counting down.
TCAATAAAGACACCCAGGTGTTGCACATGTGTCTTATTCATCAATAAAGACACCCAGGTGTTGTACATGTGTCTTATTCATCAATAAAGACACCCAGGTGTTGTACATGTGTCTTATTCATCAATAAAGACACCCAGGTGTTGTACATGTGTCTTATTCATCAATAAAGACACCCAGGTGTTGTACATGTGTCTTATTCATCAATAAAGACACCCAGGTGTTGTACATGTGTCTTATTCATCAATAAAGACACCGGTGTTGTACATGTGTCTTATTCATCAGTAGCACACCCAGGTGTTGTACACGTGTCTTATTCATCAATAAAGACACACAGGTGTTGTACATGTGTCTTATTCATCAATAAAGACACCCAGGTGTTGTACTTGTGTCTTATTCATCAATAAAGACACACAGGTGTTGTACATGTATCTTATTCATCAATAAAGACACACAGGTGTTGTACATGTGTTTTATTCATCAATAAAGACACCCAGGTGTTGTACACGTGTCTTATTCATCAATAAAGACACACAGGTGTTGTACATGTGTCTTATTTATCAATAAAGACACCCAGGTGTTGTACATGTGTCTTATTCATCAATAAAGACACCCAGGTGTTGTACATGTGTCGTATTCATCAATAAAGACACCCAGGTGTTGTACATGTGTCTTATTCATCAATAAAGACACCAGGTGTTGTACATGTGTCTTATTCATCAATAAAGACACCCAGGTGTTGTACATGTGTCTTATTCATCAATAAAGACACGCAGGTGTTGTACATGTGTCTTATTCATCAATAAAGACACCCAGGTGTTGTACATGTGTCTTATTCATCAATAAAGACACCCAGGTGTTGTACATGTGTCTTATTCATCAATAAAGACACACAGGTGTTGTACATGTGTCTTATTCATCAATAAAGACACCCAGGTGTTGTACATGTGTCTTATTTATCAATAAAGACATCCAGGTGTTGTACATGTGTCTTATTCATCAATAAAGACACCCAGGTCTTGTACATGTGTCTTATTCATCAATAAAGACACCCAGGTGTTGTACATGTGTCTTATTCATCAATAAAGACACCCAGGTGTTGTACATGTGTCTTATTCATCAATAAAGACACCCAGGTGTTGTACATGTGTCTTATTCATCAATAAAGACACCCAGGTGTTGTACATGTGTCTTATTCATCAATAAAGAACACAGGTATTGTACATGTGTCTTATTCATCAATAAAGACACACAGGTGTTGTACATGTGTCTTATTTATCAACTTTCTCTAGCACATAGCATCACTAATGCGCTACACCCGTGTGGGAGCGACTCGAGGCAAGGAGTGCCAGTATAGCAAGGTCTCTGATAAACAAGGCTGTTGGTACCAGCACGGGTGTCAGGGAGTGGAGAAGAGGGGGGTTAAGTGGAGAACTACGTATCTATCTATTCAATCTATCACCTTCCCACACCCGTCCACCCACCCCAAGGCCGCCCATCCCACCCACCAGCCAGCGACCTTGTGGTCCCCGGAGGACTAACGTTATACAGACTGGTATTTCCCCTCCTGTGAGTCACTCACTGACCCCTAACCCAAGAAACAGGTCCCAGACCAGGCCTCCCGGGTGCTGGTCTGGTCAACCAGGCTGTTGGTATCCCACACACACACACACACACCTCGTGTATTGTTACGATCGTATACACGTGTCAATGGTTGTATTTAGCCTGTATACCACCAGTAAGGGTGGTATATATATATATATATATATATATATATGGATGGTCACTCTGGTACTTACCCATAGCCTCGAAGTGGATAAGCTCGAAGAATATTTGGATTTCTCCTCAAGTGTACAGACACATTAATATTAACAGTAGTAGTAATCAATAGTAATAGTTGTAGTATAATAGTAGCAGTAGTAGTAGTAGGAGTAGCACTAATAGTAGTTGTAGTAACATTTACGTACTACACTTAACACATATCACTCCTAGCATAAAGAAATACAAGATACCCACAATAAAATAAAGATAACAATCAAGAAACAATCAAAATAACGAACACAATCATCACAGATACAATCACACTAAATTTAAATAACCAGCAACAATTATAAACAATGTCAAAAGGCCCATCAAAAAGTTCCCCGACGTCCCTACAGGCACCTCGGTAATTATAAAAGCTATGGCGAAGGTAAAAAGGCCTCAGCCGAGGGTAAACTGTTAATTAATAATGCGTTCCACAAATCAGGGGTACGTTACGTGTTCCACAGAACTGGGGGCCAGGAGCTGCTGTAGGAGCAAATACGTCCTGCTGAACCCTGTATAACTTGCTGGCAGTCTGCAGGGCCCACCAGGACAGCCACTTACCAAGGACATGACTGTTGATATGGCTTATCACGTCACGGTGAGGCAGCAGTCTTCTACTGTGCAGTGAGCTCACTACACCAGTCACTGACGTGGCATCTGCCGAGGCATTTCCCGAAACATCAATGTGACCCGGTACATCAATGTGACCCGGGACACCAAAAGAACTCCACACCCTTCTGTCACAAGTGGAAAGACAGCAACCTCTTCTGGACCACAGGTGGACCAAAGTATACTGGACCAGAGCGAAGCACAGCGGGAGCGTCAGTGTACCAATGATCAAGTAACCCAGATATCAGGACAAGAGAGGCGACCACTGCCAAGATCTCAGAAGCAACTTGAAGTCCTGAAGAAGGTTAATGAGGGGTTTAAATCTTATCAACTGCACTAGGCTCATTAAAGCTACAGACAACCTTTCCAACAACCATTCGTGGTCCCAGATTATTCAACATCTTACCAGAATATATCAGAAACACTGCTGGAACAAGTGTAGAAGTCTTCAAGAGGAAACTGGACAAGTATCTTCACCAGGTGCCAGATCAACCAGGCTGTGATGGATATGTTGGGTAGCGGACCTCCAGCAACAACAACCTGCTTGACCAGTCAAGTACCAGACAAGCCTGACCCACATGCAGACAGAAGCACAGGATGCTGATTGATCTGTATATTTTGACCCCTGTCTAAATATTCCAGTACATATACGGCCAGCCCCTTCTATATGTGCTGACAGTAGCCAGTAATATACGTGGAGGAAGGCGCAACCACTCCTTTCAGTAATTAACAAGTATTACCTCGGGAATATCTGACAAACAACATATGTGGCTCTTAAACAACTACAAGATATGTCAACACCAGCACAAAGATAGTCGCAGTAAATACAGCAATAATAAAGCTATTGAATATTAAAATGGTATTAAATACCGACAGGTTGTCAGGTAAGACATATGCAACAGTTAGGTATCTTTATAGATACCTAACTGTTGCATATGTGTCTTACCTAATAACAAAGCGATATAAGAACATCAGGAACACTGCAGCAGGCCTACTGGCCCATACTTGGCAGGTCCTTCTCAAACACACACTAACCCATTACCAATGATACCCAAGGAATAAGCTTGGACAATCCCATTAACTCGTGTACATACAAGAATTGTGACTCGCGATACTGGTACTGGTACTGGGTTTCAGATACTGGTACCAGGTTTTAGACAGATACCGATACTGGTCCTCTGGAACACCACTAATTGCGAGTATAATCATTTCTTAATAAAAACTAATGCCACTACCTCATGTGTACAAGTGAACGACCCTTTAATTACTCTCCCCCTTCCCTTTTACCCCCCTCCTTCTATTCCCTCCCTCCCCCCTTCCCATCAGCGTGGGAACCCAGCAACTTAGCGTGCAGTTAATGTTTAGTTTTAATGTATACTAATAAAAGAAAGATAAAGACTATGTTAACTTGTACCATAACAGTTCAAGACCCAGGTGCAACACCTAGAGGCCTACACACCAGGCTTCTTCAGTCAAATACAAAGGTAGTAGTAGTAATGAAATAAAGATGATGTAATCAGTCCATCAACCTCGGAGACACCGTATTTGAGGCGGTCAGTCCCTCAGCCTGGAAAAGAGCTGAGCTCCATGGAGGTGGTCAGTCCCTCAGCCTGGAAAAGAGCTGAGCTCCATGGAGCTGAACTTTTGCCAGGATCACACCCGGGTCCTACTGTGAGTCCAAGGTGCTAACAACATGACAAAGGTAGCGACTGTCGGCTGTTTTTTCGTATCTGTATTATGTTGAATCATTTTCCCCTGCACCCCATCCCCTCTTCCTCACCCCCCTCCCTCCCTCACTTCCATCCTCACTCCATCTATGACGCAAGACATCATGACAGTCACGCAAATGATACGCCCATCCTGGCTATTTCCCGCCCCAGTTTTTATGCATGATGCTAGATACTTACAAGGTCTTACACCCTTTGACAAGTCCAACTCAAGGGGAAGGGGGAGGAAATGCCCCCTCCCCCTTTTCCCCTTAAACCCTTTCAAAACCTAGTGAATGGTATACCATTCTATTAAATTGTATTAGGTTTGGGGATCAGAAAAATAGTTGTATACAATGATAGGCTATGTTGTGTATCAATGTTGATGTGTTGTGTATCAATGTTGATGTATGTATCAATGTTGATGTATGTATCAATGTTGATGTGTTATGCATCAATGTTGATGTGTTGTGTATCAATGTTGATGTATGTATCAATGTTGATGTGTTATGTATCAAATTTTGATGTGTTATGTATCAATGTTGATGTGTTGTGTATCAACTTTGATGTGTTATGTATCAATGTTGATGTGTTGTGTATCAATGTTGATGTGTTATGTATCAATGTTGATGTGTTGTGTATCAATGTTGATGTGTTATGTATCAATGTTGATGTGTTGTGTATCAATGTTGATGTGTTATGTATCAATGTTGATGTGTTGTGTATCAATGTTGATGTGTTATGTATCAATGTTGATGTGTTGTGTATCAATGTTGATGTGTTATGTATCAATGTTGATGTGTTATGTATCAATGTTGATGTGTTGTGTATCAATGTTGATGTGTTATGTATCAATGTTGATGTGTTATGTATCAATGTTGATGTGTTATGTATCAATGTTGATGTGTTATGTATCAATGTTGATGTGTTGTGTATCAATGTTGATGTGTTGTGTATCAATGTTGATGTGTTGTGTATCAATGTTGATGTGTTATGTATCAATGTTGATGTGTTATGTATCAATGTTGATGTGTTGTGTATCAATGTTGATGTGTTATGTATCAATGTTGATGTGTTGTGTATCAATGTTGATGTGTTATGTATCAATGTTGATGTGTTATGTATCAATGTTGATGTGTTATGTATCAATGGTGATGTGTTATGTATCAATGTTGATGTGTTATGAATCAATGTTGATGTGTTATGTATCAATGTTGATGTGTTATGTATCAATGTTGATGTGTTGTGTATCAATGTTGATGTGTTATGTATCAATGTTGATGTGTTGTGTATCAATGTTGATGTGTTATGTATCAATGTTGATGTGTTGTGTATCAATGTTGATGTGTTGTGAATCAATGTTGATGTGTTGTGTATCAATGTTGATGTGTTGTGTATCAATGTTGATGTGTTATGTATCAATGTTGATGTGTTATGTATCAATGTTGATGTGTTGTGTATCAATGTTGATGTGTTGTGTATCAATGTTGATGTGTTGTGTATCAATGTTGATGTGTTATGTATCAATGTTGATGTGTTGTGTATCAATGTTGATGTGTTATGTATCAATGTTGATGTGTTATGTATCAATGTTGATGTGTTGTGTATCAATGTTGATGTGTTATGTATCAATGTTGATGTGTTTTGTATCAATGTTGATGTGTTGTGTATCAATGTTGATGTGTTGTGTATCAATGTTGATGTGTTGTGTATCAATGTTGATGTATTATGTATCAATGTTGATGTGTTGTGTATCAATGTTGATGTGTTATGTATCAATGTTGATGTGTTATGTATCAATGTTGATGTGTTGTGTATCAATGTTGATGTGTTGTGTATCAATGTTGATGTGTTGTGTATCAATGTTGATGTGTTGTGTATCAATGTTGATGTGTTATGTATCAATGTTGATGTGTTATGTATCAATGTTGATGTGTTGTGTATCAATGTTGATGTGTTATGTATCAATGTTGATGTGTTGTGTATCAATGTTGATGTGTTGTGTATCAATGTTGATGTGTGTATACAATGTTGATGTAGGTGTATCATGTTCGATGTGTTGTATCAATGCCAGGGATCGAACATACATGCTCGATGGGATGTGCAACAGATGCCCAGGGTAACATGCCCTGGGCAACAGATGCCCAGGGTATGCCTGGACATGCCCAGTGGGCAACAGATGCCCAGGGTAACATGCCCTGGGCAACAGATGCCCAGGGTAACATGCCCTGGGCAACAGATGCCCAGGGTAACATGCCCTGGGCAACAGATGCCCAGGGTAACATGCCCTGGGCAACAGATGCCCAGGGTAACATGCCCTGGGTAACAGATGCCCAGGGTAACATGCCGTGGGCAACAGATGCCCAGGGTAACATGCCCTGGGCAACAGATGCCCAGGGTAACATTCAGATATGTACGCCTATCACTTGTGATGATTGGTTAGACAGTCACAAAATAATTGAAAGAATTTATGTCCAAGTCACAATAAATTTTGACGAAAGGGTAAGTCTTCCAGTAATTTAGGCTGAGAAATAGGTTGCTGGTATCTTAGTTAAGTCTCTTCAAGCACGCCAACGCAGTAAGTTGACCCAGTGTTGGGTTAAGATCAAGGGGTAAAACTAGCTCACTTGCTCACTCTCTCTCTGGCATATTCACACTAGCATTCACAGTGAAAAAAGAGAAACCTTGAAGTTCACTGTCGTATAATTTAGTGGAGCAAGAAACATTTACACAAACTTGTCTTCACCACGCGCACAATACAGGCCAAGTGAATATCACCAAGAGCCTCTGACAACCAGTAATTTACAGCGTTCTCCCGGTGCCTATGGCGCCCCTACTTCTAACTTCCTTTACTACGCACTTCCTGTCATGTCTCCCAGTACATACCCACGCCAGCCATGATAAGTTTGTCCCAATGACTCAATATTCTCACCTCACTATGGTGTCTCCTATCCCTAAAGGGGACACACTAGTTCCTCTTCTCTTCTAATATCGTGTTTATTGTCCACTATAATCTACCTTGTCCATAATTACTATCGCATTTGCTTTGCTTTCGTAAGGTGAAGTCTAGAATAATTTTAATTCATGATGTGACATAACAAATCGTAATTACAGTGGGAAAATGAATATGTTATTAGAAGACAGAGGAACTTTAGTGCCTCTTAAGATTGAAAGAGCGCAAATAACCCACAAGGTATTGATGATAATAGATGTTTCGGTCCCTCTTGGACCATTATCAAGTCCAGAAAGGACCGAAACGTGGCTTAGTTTTACTTTCAATATATGATGAGTTGGTGACTCAGCTGTGACTTACAAATAACCCACACGTAGCAGACACATACTTATGACAACGTTTCGGTCCAAATGTAAAAAGACACTTATGTACACTTCAGGACATTCAGGAAAACGTCTTGTTTTCCATATGTCGGTGTCACCATACCATTTCTCACTAGTTAATGATCCAAATCGGACCGAAACGTCGTCACAATCTCCTATGTGAGACGTTATTTGTATATTGATCCAGTCACAGTATTGTGCCTTTGTATTCTTCAATTGTTACTTAATATTTTACGACCCTACCATAACCGCAAACTGAACTATACACATTTATTATTATTATTAATGTTAGGTTGGGTTATGTTCGTTGACCAATTTCCCTTATAGGTCCAAAATATTTCTTTCCATGGTAGAAGCATCACAAGGTTGGAAAATTTACGTCAGTAAACAGAGTATAAATCCTAGCAGCTAAGTTTCAGTTGTGTATATTCTAGCAGCTAATTTTTAGTTACGTTTATCATAGCAGGTAATTTTTAGTTGTGTTTATCATAGCAGGTAATTTTCAGTTGTGTTTATCCTAGCAGGTATTTAGTTACTTTATCCTAGGGTATTTAGTTGTGTTTATCATAGCAGCTAATTTTCAGTTGTGTTTATCCTAGCAGGTAATTTTTAGTTGTGTTTATCCTAGCAGGTAATTTTTAGTTGTGTTTATCCTAGCAGCTAATTTTCAGTTGTGTTTATCCTAGCAGGTAATTTTTAGTTGTGTTTATCCTAGCAGCTAATTTTCAGTTGTGTTTATCCTAGCAGGTAATTTTTAGTTGTGTTTATCATAGCAGGTAATTTTTAGTTGTGTTTATCCTAGCAGGTAATTTTTAGTTGTGTTTATCCTAGCAGGTAATTTTCAGTCATGTTGGACATAGCCTCAAGCTGTTTACAAATGTTGACATATACAATAACAGCTTCTCTTCTATATACTAGTCACCTATGTTATAAAGCTCATCTGAAGTGTGATTATTTTGGTGTTACCGAAAAGGGCATTAAAACCCTCGTACACAGGCCTTAAGCGGACATTCCAAGTGTTTTTTGGGCATTAAAAATACGAGTGGAAAAGAGGAGCTTTATAACAGAGGTTACTGTATGACAACATTCACAGATTTTGTTGATATATTAAACAGGAAGCCTTATTAAAATCTGGTATAGGTGAGGTCAATATTGAGTGAATGATAACCCTCAAGGGAATGGAATCTGTCTTCCAATTGCCTAAATTAAGCCTGAATACCTTCCACTACCCCCACCCCACCCACAGCTGTGTAATTCCTACGTGTTTAGCGCTCCCCCATGATGCTAGTGAATGACTGGAGTGTCCACTCCCCCACAGCTGTATAATTGCTACGTGTTTAGCGCTCCCCCACGATGACAACATACTTACGCTTGTTCTCCCAGGCCAGGAACTCCCCCATCTACGTGTTTAGCGCCCCCCACGATAACAACAACATACTTACACTTGTTCTCCCATGCCAGGAACTCCCCCACCTACGTGTTTAGCGCCCCCACGATAACAACAACATACTTACGCTTGTTCTCCCAGGCCATGAACTCCCCACCTACGTGTTTAGCGCCCCCACGATAACAACAACATACTTACGCTTGTTCTCCCAGGCCATGAACTCCCCCACCCACGTGTTTAGCGCCCCCACGATAACAACAACATACGCTTGTTCTCCCAGGCCAGGAACTCCCCCACCTACGTGTTTAGCGCCCCCACGATAACAACAACATACTTATCTTGTTCTCCCATGCCAGGAACTCCCCACCTACGTGTTTAGCGCCCCCACGATAACAACAACATACTTACGCTTGTTCTCCCAGGCCATGAACTCCCCACCTACGTGTTTAGCGCCCCCACGATAACAACAACATACTTACGCTTGTTCTCCCAGGCCAGAACTCCCCACCACGTGTTTAGCGCCCCCACGATAACAACAACATATACGCTTGTTCTCCCAGGCCAGGAACTCCCCACCTACGTGTTTAGCGCCCCCACGATAACAACAACATACTTACGCTTGTTCTCCCAGGCCAGGAACTCCCCACCTACGTGTTTAGCGCCCCCACGATAACAACAACATACTTACGCTTGTTCTCCCAGGCCATGAACTCCCCACCTACGTGTTTAGCGCCCCCACGATAACAACATACTTACGCTTGTTCTCCCAGGCCAGGAACTCCCCACCTACGTGTTTAGCGCCCCCACGATAACAACAACATACTTACGCTTGTTCTCCCAGGCCAGGAACTCCCCACCTACGTGTTTAGCGCCCCCACGATAACAACAACATACTTACGCTTGTTCTCCCAGGCCAGGAACTCCCCACCTACGTGTTTAGCGCCCCCACGATAACAACATACTTACGCTTGTTCTCCCAGGCCAGGAACTCCCCACCTACGTGTTTAGCGCCCCCACGATAACAACACATACTTACGCTTGTTCTCCCAGGCCAGGAACTCCCCACCCACGTGTTTAGCGCCCCCACGATAACAACAACATACTTACGCTTGTTCTCCCAGGCCAGGAACTCCCCCACCTACGTGTTTTAGCGCCCCCACGATAACAACATACTTACGCTTGTTCTCCCAGGCCAGGAACTCCCCACCTACGTGTTTAGCGCCCCCACGATAACAACATACTTACGCTTGTTCTCCCAGGCCAGGAACTCCCCCACCTACGTGTTTAGCGCCCCCCACGATAACAACAACATACTTACGCTTGTTCTCCCAGGCCAGGAACTCCCCCACCTACGTGTTTAGCGCCCCCCACGATAACAACAACATACTTACGCTTGTTCTCCCAGGCCAGGAACTCCCCCACCTACGTGTTTAGCGCCCCCCACGATAACAACAACATACTTACGCTTGTTCTCCCAGGCCAGGAACTCCAGCGAGGCCGACAGATTGTTAACATAATGTAACAACATGTCCAGCTGAGCCAGGTCTTCATCATATTCCTCGTCATTATACACATCTCTCTTGTCCTCGTCCACGCCCACGCCCACGCCCACACCACTGGAGGTGGTGGGCGTGACGGTCACCACCTCCCCTGAGGGCATAGTGGGCACCCACACACTGCTTTACACTCTTAATAATGTAGATCTATCCTCACGTGGCATACACTTCACACACGCACGGGTTTACCGCTCCACACTTCACATATGTCCTGTAAGTCACTTCAATTAAGCTTCCAACACGTCAGTTTCAGCACTTCCTGGCTAATATTTCCGTTTTATACTGTTAAGAGTGTCCTGTTGCCTTGCCACGGGGTTCCTGAAGCCGTGTTAGGTGCCACAACTTGTAGCACCATGTTAGCACTCACTAAGCTTTGTCACAGCTAGATGTTAGCTTAATATTCCCGTTTTATGTACTGTTCCACGTCCTGTTGCCTTGCCACGGGGTTCCTGAAGCTGTGACCAGGTGTTAGGTGCTACACCTGGTCTTGTGGCACCATGCTAGCACTCACTAAGCTTTGTCACAGCTAGATGTTAGCTTAATATTCCCGTTTTATGTACTGTTCCACGTCCTGTTGCCTTGCCACGGGTTCCTGAAGCTGTGACCAGGTGTTAGGTGCTACACCTGGTCTTGTGGCACCATGCTAGCACTCACTAAGCTTTGTCACAGCTAGATGTTAGCTTAATATTCCCGTTTTATGTACTGTTCCACGTCCTGTTGCCTTGCCACGGGGTTCCTGAAGCTGTGACCAGGTGTTAGGTGCTACACCTGGTCTTGTGGCACCATGTTAGCACTCACTAAGCTTTGTCACAGCTAGATGTTAGCTTAATATTCCCGTTTTATGTACTGTTCCACGTCCTGTTGCCTTGCCACGGGGTTCCTGAAGCTGTGACCAGGTGTTAGGTGCTACACCTGGTCTTGTGGCACCATGTTAGCACTCACTAAGCTTTGTCACAGCTAGAAGGCCAGCTTGAAGCACCACTGCTAGACTAAAAATCCCCTTTTTTTGTGCTGTTACCACCTTGCTAGGTGACCAGGGGGCTGTGACCAGGTGTTAGGTGCTACACCTGGTCTTGTAGCACTCACTAAGCTTTGCCTCAGCTAGGTCAGCTTGAAACACTACAAGCTTTTTTTTTCTGGATGTTGTTAGCACCTTCTGTCACCTTGCTAGGTGACCAGGGGGGCTGTGACCACGTGTGAGGTGCTACACCTGGTGCTGCAGCACCGTGCAGGGACACAGCAGCACTAGATCCAAGGCAGGAGAGCTGGAAGAGTAGCAAGAGAGAGGTGAGAGGAGGAGAGCGCCTGCGTACATCCTCCCTCGACGGCTGCTGGTTGCTTACTGAACCAGCCTCACCCCTCCTGCATCCCTTTACCCCCTTACCATCTGCTGCCTTCAAGGGGGAGAGGGAGGAAGGGGAGGAGGAGGGTGCTCTCCCCTTCCTAGGATCAAAATTTCACTGATTCCCGTTCCCCATAGGCGTTATGACCCCCCCTTATAGGCGAAGACCAGCTTCAATAATAATAATATATATATTTACCAGTCACCAAGCCTTCTACATAACACTATTTGATCAGCCAGGCTGTTGGTACCAGCACCTGACATCTTTGATATATCTTTGTCTTTATTTTCCCTTTCCTCGAATCAAACCTATTACCCCCCCCACACATGATAACACACAAGTTATCATCGGGACGGTGTTATCTTGATCCCGGAAACCAAAGATAACAGCGGTCTGGTACAGTGTTCGATCTTCCTCTCAGTGTATATACACTGAGAGGGTGTATATATCAGTGTATATACACTGAGAGGTATATATCTCAGTATATTGTATACCTCAGTGTATATACACTGGCAGTTTATTACCCAATTAGTTATTGATAACAAGAGAATGCCTCTTCAGCATGGCTTCAAACCTGGTGTTCCTCAGTGAAAGGTTTAAAGTGCCTTTGATCTGTGTCTGTCCTGGTTTAATAGTTTTAGTGAAGACGTTGCGATGTTAGTTTCTCTGTGATAACTAGTGACTGTATATTAGTTTACCTGTGATAACTAGTGACTGTATATTACTTTCTCTGTGATAACTAGTGACTGTATATTAGTTTACCTGTGATAACTAGTGACTGTATATTAGTTTACCTGTGATAACTAGTGACTATATTAGTTTCTGTGATAACTAGTGACTGTATATTAGTTTACCTGTGATAACTAGTGACTGTATATTAGTTTCTGTGATAACTAGTGACTGAATATTAGTTTCTCTGTGATAACTAGTGACTATATTAGTTTCTGTGATAACTAGTGACTGTATATTAGTTTACCTGTGATAACTAGTGACTGTATATTAGTTTCTGTGATAACTAGTGACTGTATATTAGTTTCTCTGTGATAACTAGTGACTGTATATTAGTTTCTGTGATAACTAGTGACTGTATATTAGTTTCTCTGTGATAACTAGTGACTATATTAGTTTCTGTGATAACTAGTGACTGTATATTAGTTTACCTGTGATAACTAGTGACTGTATATTAGTTTCTGTGATAACTAGTGACTGTATATTAGTTTCCATGTGATAACTAGTGACTATATATTAGTTTGTGATAACTAGTGACTGTATATTAGTTTGTGATAACTAGTGACTGTATATTAGTTTGTGATAACTAGTGACTGTATATTAGTTTGTGATAACTAGTGACTGTATATTAGTTTGTGATAACTAGTGACTGTATATTAGTTTGTGATAACTAGTGACTGTATATTAGTTTCCATGTGATAATTAGTGACTATATTAGTTTACCTGTGATAACTAGTGACTGTATATTAGTTTCTATGTGATAACTAGTGACTGTATATTAGTTTACCTGTGATAACTAGTGACTGTATATTAGTTTCTATGTGATAACTAGTGACTGTATATTAGTTTACCTGTGATAACTAGTGACTGTATATTAGTTTCTATGTGATAACTAGTGACTGTATATTAGTTTACCTGTGATAACTAGTGACTGTATATTAGTTTCTATGTGATAACTAGTGACTGTATATTAGTTTCTATGTGATAACTAGTGACTGTATATTAGTTTACCTGTGATAACTAGTGACTATATTAGTTTGTGATAAGTAGTGACTGCCTCTCCTGATCTTCGACACTGATACCTGGGGAATAAACTGCTTTTGATCCAAGGAGGAGGAGTAGGAAGGGCTCCTCAACTCACTCGGATGAAGAGCCCTTCCGCTGCACCAATGACGGAAGTCTGAGTCTTAAAACAAATTGTAAAAATATGATCCAAGATTTGTTGGCTATTCTTGCTCCCCCTCTCCCCTCCCCTGCTTCCCCCTCCTTCCCCTCCCCTGCTTCCCCCTCCTCTCCCCTCCCTGCTTCCCCCTCCTCCCCTCCCTGCTTCCCCCCTCTCTCCCTCCCTGCTTCCCCTCCTCTCCCTCCCTGCTTCCCCCTCCTCTCCCCTCCCTGCTTCCCCCTCCTCCCCCCTCCCCTGCTTCCCCCTCCCTCTCCCCCTCCCCTGCTTCCCCCTCCTCCCCCCTCCCCTGCTTCCCCCCTCCTCTCCCCTCCCCTGCTTCCCCCTCCTCTCCCCTCCCCTGCTTCCCCCTCCTCTCCCCTCCCCTGCTTCCCTCCTCCCTCTCCCCTGCTTCCCTCCTCCCCCTCCCTGCTTCCCCTCCTCTCCCTCCCCTGCTTCCCCTCCTCTCCTCCCCTCTCCCTCCTCCTCTCCCCTGCTTCCCCTCCTCCTCCCCTCCCCTCCCCCCCCTGCTTCCCTCCTCTCTCCTCTCCTCCCTGCTTCCCCTCCTCCTCTCCCCTCCCTGCTTCCTCCTCCTCCTCCCCTCCCCTGCTTCCCTCCCTCTCCCCTCCCTGCTTCCCTCTCCTCCTCTCCCCTCCCCTGCTTCCCCCTCCTCTCCCCTCCCCTGCTTCCCCCCTCCTCTCCTCCTCCCTCCTGCTTCCCTCCTCCTCTCCCTCTCCCTGCTTCCCCCTCCTCCTCTCCCCTCCCCTGCTTCCCTCCTCCTCTCCCTCTCCCCTGCTTCCCCCTCCTCCTCTCCCTCCCCTGCTTCCCCCTCCTCTCCCTCCCTGCTTCCCCTCTTCCTCTCTCCCTCTCCCCTCCTTCCCTCCTCTCCTCCTCCCTCTCCTCCTCTCTCTCCCCTGCTTCCTCCCTCCTCTCCCCCTCCCCTGCTTCCCCTCTCCTCTCCCCTCCTCCCCCTCTGCTTCCTCTCCCTCCCCGCTCCTCTCCTCCCCTCCCCTGCTTCCCTCCTCCCTCCCCTCCTCCTCTGCTTCCCCTCCTCCTCCCCTCCCCTGCTTCCCCTCCTCGCGTCCCTCTCCTCCCTAGCTCCCCTGCTATGCCATCCCCTGCTTCCCTCCTCCTGCTCCCCTCCGGTCTCCCTCCCCTAGTGCTCCTCGGGGAGCAGGTGCCCCCATGACCTGGTCTCTATGTAGACACCTAGGGGTCCCTAGCTAGATGGCATCCTGGGAGGGAGGGTCCCTAGCTAGATGGCATCCTGGGAGGGAGGGTCCTAGCTAGATGGCATCCTGGGAGGGAGGGTCCTAGCTAGATGGCATCCTGGGAGGGAGGGTCCCTAGCTAGATGGCATCCTGGGAGGGAGGGTCCTAGCTAGATGGCATCCTGGGAGGGAGAGTCCCTAGCTAGATGGCATCCTGGGAGGGAGGGTCCCTAGCTAGATGGCATCCTGGGAGGGAGGGTACCTAGCTAGATGGCATCCTGGGAGGGAGGGTCCCTAGCTAGATGGCATCCTGGGAGGGAGGGTCCCTAGCTAGATGGCATCCTGGGAGGGAGGGTCCCTAGCTAGATGGCATCCTGGGAGGGAGGGTCACTAGCTAGATGGCATCCTGGGAGGGAGGGTCCCTAGCTAGATGGCATCCTGGGAGGGAGGGTCCCTAGCTAGATGGCATCCTGGGAGGGAGGGTCCCTAGCTAGATGGCATCCTGGGAGGGAGGGTCCCTAGCTAGATGGCATCCTGGGAGGGAGGGTCCCTAGCTAGATGGCATCCTGGGAGGGAGGGTCCCTAGCTAGATGGCATCCTGGGAGGGAGGGTCCCTAGCTAGATGGCATCCTGGGAGGGAGAGCCCCTAGCTAGATGGCATCCTGGGAGGGAGGGTCTCTAGCTAGTTGGCATTCTGGGAGGGAGGGTCTCTAGCTAGATGGCATCCTGGGAGGGAAGGTCCCTAGTTAGATGGCATTCTGGGAGGGAGGGTCCCTAGCTAGATGGCATCCTGGGAGGGAGGGTCCCTAGCTAGATGGCATCCTGAGAGGAAGGGTCCCTAGCTAGATGGCATCCTGGGAGGGAGGGTCTCTAGCTAGATGGCATCCTGGGAGGGAAGGTCCCTAGTTAGATGGCATTCTGGGAGGGAGGGTCCCTAGCTAGATAGCATCCTGGGAGGGAGGGTCCATAGCTAGATGGAATCCTGGGAAGGAAGGTCCCTAGCTAGATGGCATCCTGGGAGGTAGGGTCCCTAGCTAGATGGCATCCTGGGAGGGAGGGTCCCTAGCTAGATGGCATCCTAGGAGGGAGAGTCCCTAGCTAGATGGGATCCCGGGAGGGAGGGTCCCTAGCTAGATGGCATCCTGGGAGGGAGGGTCCCTAGCTAGATGGCATCCTGGGAGGGAGGGTCCCTAGCTAGATGGCATCCTGGGAGGGAAGGTCCCTAGCTAGATGGCATCCTGGGAGGGAGGGTCTCTAGCTAGATGGCATCCTGGGAGGGAGGGTCCCTAGTTAGATGGCATCCTAGGAGGGAGGGTCCCTAGCTAGATGGGATCCCGGGAGGGAGGGTCCCTAGTTAGATGGCATCCTGGGAGGGAGGATCCCTAGCTAGATGGCATCCTGGGAGGGAGGTAATGTTGTTACTGTGGGTACAATGTTCTTATATAGTGCTGGTGGGTATGTTGTGCCCTTGCTTCAAGTACTCTCCCCTACCCCACCAATACCCTACCCCTCCCCCACCACAACTCGTCCCCTTCCCACCACTACCCTTCCCCTTCCCCACCACCAGCACCTCCCACCTACTACCCTTCCAACGTTCCCCACCACAGCACCTCCACTACCTGCCCCCTTACCCTTCCATAGTTCAGTATGGGCAAGGTTCTCCACACACACACCTGCTACGTGTTGACCTAGCAGGTTAGAACCTTGGGTAGGTGTGATGTATGGACAAGGTTCTCCACACACACACCTGCTACCAGTGTTGACCTAGCAGGTTAGAACCTTGGGTAGGTGTGATGTATGGACAATGTTCCCCACACACACACCTGCTACCAGTGTTGACCTAGCAGGTTAGAACCTTGGGTAGGTGTGATGTATGGACAATGTTCCCCACACACACACCTGCTACCAGTGTTGACCTAGCAGGTTAGAACCTTGGGTAGGTGTGATGTATGGACAATGTTCCCCACACACACACCTGCTACCAGTGTTGACCTAGCAGCAGACAAGGTGTGTTAACAGTTGTGGCTGACAGCCATGAAAATGCAAACCTGTTGAAAATATTCGGGTGTTGCATCATATGTGGACCATTGCTGCCCCCCAGGTGAGGTCCCAGACCAGGATAACAGCACCCCTCACCCTGTGGAGTAGGTGATAACATAAGAAGGTTTAAGTCACCTACTGGCCCATGCTAGGCAGGTCCAAGTCACCTACTGGCCCATGCTAGGCAGGTCCAAGTCACCTACTGGCCCATGCTAGGCAGGTCCAAGTCACCTACTGCCTGCTAGGAGGTCCAAGTCACCTCTGTCCATGCTAGGCAGGTCCAAGTCACTACTGGTGCATGCTAGGCAGGTCCAAGTCACTATGGCCCATGCTAGGCAGGTCCAAGTCACCTACTGGTCCATGCTAGGCAGGTCCAAGTCACCTACTGCCATGCTAGGCAGTCAGTCACCTACTGGTCATGCTAGGAGGTCAGTCACCTACTGGCCCATGCTAGGCAGGTCCAAGTCACCTAAGGGAGTCAGTGGTGTAAGGAAGACTTGAGGTGGGATACTAGAGGTATCCTGTGTGATGGAACAAGACAGTGTTGGGGGTGTAACCTACCACACCTGCCTCCACCCCTGCAACACCTCCTCCCTTCCCCCCAACACCCTTCCTCCCCACCATAACACCCCCTTCCTGCAACTTCAACACCACCCCCTCACCAACACCACACACCACTAGACACACAACACCCCACCACATAAACACACCAAAACACACACACACACACACACACACACACACATACACACACACACACACAGAGATGTTAGGAAGTATTTCTTCAGTCACAGAGTGGTCGGGAAGTGGAATAGTCTGGGAAGCGATGTAGTGGAGGCAGGTTCCATACATAGCTTTAAGAAGAGGTATGATAAAGTTCATGACGAAGGGAAAGTGACCCAGTAGCGGCCAGTGAAGAGGCGGGGCCAGGAGCTTTAAATCGACCCCTGCAACCACAACTAGGTGAGTACACACACACACACAGTGATGTAGTGGAGGCAGGATCCATACACAGCTTTAAGAAGAGGTACGATGAAAATCATGGAGCATGGAGAGAGTGGACCTAGTAGCGACCAGCGAAGAGGCGGGGCCAGGAGCTGTGACTCGACCCCTGCAACCACAAATGGGTCAGAAAGGTATCCTAGTATCGTATAACCCCAGCCGCCTCTACCACAATGCACTTAAGTGGAATAATTCAGAGTTTGACGTTAAGTTTGTTAAGCAGTATCCACTCTAAGATTTTTTTATGAGAGTGCCACTAGTCTGTAATTCCTTGCTATATAAAACACTGACACTGAAGCCTGGCACTGAAATCTGGCAGTGAAGGTTAATGAAATCTGGCACTTAAAGATGGCATCAAAGTGTGGCAGTGAAGGATGGCACTGAACCAAGGTGGCCAGTAAAGGTCAGGACAACACTGAGTAAGGTCACATTACCTCAGCAGGATACTTACACTGACCCCCAGACCAGACCACCTGGCCGAGGACCTGATCAACCAGTTTGTTGGTGCTAGCAACCAACACAAGTCGCAAGAGTCTCTCTCCACCAAACACTTCCTGTAGTGGTCATGTCTTCACAAACATGACCTTGGGTCAACAGACACAACCAGTCAACCAGCAACTGCTGCTCAAGCTAACTGTTGTTGTCAACAACTATCCACTACCATCACAACACTAACCACCACAACAACTAACATCGCAATTAGTAAGTATTCAGTACACCAGCTACACCACCAGCAACCACACCAACCACAACAACCACACCACCAGCAACCACAACAACCACACAACAACCACACCACCAGCAACCACACCAACCACAACAACCACACCACCAGCAACCACACCAACCACAACAACCACACCACCAGCAACCACAACAACCACAACAACAACCACACCAACCACAACAACAACCACACCACCAGCAACCACACCAACCACAACAACAACCACACCACCAGCAACCACACCAACCACAACAACAACCACACCACCAGCAACCACACCACCAGCAACCACACCAACCACAACAACAACCACACCACCAGCAACCACACCAACCACAACAACAACCACACCACCAGCAACCACACCAACCACAACAACAACCACACCACCAGTAACCACACCACCAGCAACCACACCAACCACAACAACAACCACACCACCAGCAACCACACCAACCACACCAACCACAACAACAACCACACCACCAGCAACCACGACACCAAATACAACAACAACCACACCACCAGCAACCACACCAACCACAACAACAACCACACCACCAGCAACCACACCAACCACAACAACCACACCACCAGCAACCACACCAACCACAACAACAACCACACCACCAGCAACCACACCACCAGCAACCACACCAACAACCACACCACCAGCAACCACACCAACCACAACAACAACCACACCACCAGCAACCACACCAACCACAACAACAACCACACCACCAGCAACCACACCAACCACAACAACAACCACACCATCAGCTACCACAACACCAGTTACCACAACAATACCAACCACACCACCAGCTATCACAACACCAACCACAATAATACCAACCACACCACCAGCTACCACAACACCAACCACAACAATACCAACCACACCACCAGCTACCACAACACCAACCACAACACTACCAACCACACCACCAGCTACCACAACACCAACCACAACACCAACCACACCACCAGCTACCACAACACCAACCACAACAACACCAACCACACCACCAGCTACCACAACACCAACCACACCACCAGCTACCACAACACCAACCACAACACCAGCTACCACACCACCAGCTACCACAACACCAGCTACCACAATACCAACCACAACACCAGCTACCACAACACCAGCTACCACAACACCAGCTACCACAACACCAGCTACCACACCACCAGCTACCACAACACCAGCTACCACAACACCAGCTACCACAACACCAGCTACCACAACACCAGCTACCACAACACCAGCTACCACAATACCAACCACAACACCAGCTACCACAACACCAGCTACCAGAACACCAGCTACCACAACACCAGCTACCACACCACCAGCTACCACACCACCAGCTACCACAATACCAACCACAACACCAACCACAACACCAGCTACCACACCACCAGCTACCACAACACCAGCTACCACAATACCAACCACAACACCAACCACAACACCAGCTACCACACCACCAGCTACCACAACACCAGCTACCACAATACCAACCACAACAGCAACTACCTATGATATATTTCTGGTATATTTGTGGTATACCTGTGAAGATTTCCAGAGTATTTTGTTGTTGAAGGCTGGTCTGAGGCTTGATCAAGCAAGCTGTAGGTGCCTGTCTCTCACACACAGTTGCATACAAACAGCTATCAGTACTTTTCGTCGTGTTGAAGCCTCAATATCTGCAATATCTGCAATATCAGTACACTGTGTGTATTGTTTAAACGTTGTACCAATGTTAAGAGACTCACTCGGACACACACACCGTGCCAGGAGCTATACCTCGACCTCTGCAAGCAGGCCTAGGTGATACATTTGTCGAGTTGAAAGCAGTGTTATAGGTAAACACTCTCAGTACCATGATTCGACCCCCTGTAAATACAACTAGGCGAGTACACTTACCAAGTTGAAGGTGACAGGTGTTGAAGTGACATGTGTTGAGGTGACAAGTGTTGATGTGACAGGTGTTGAGGTACCAGGTGTTGAAGTGACAGTTGTTGAGGTACCAGGTGTTGAAGTGACAGGTGTTGAGGTAGCAGGTGTTGAAGTGACAGGTGTTGAGGTAGCAGGTGTTGAAGTGACAGGTGTTGAGGTACCATGTGTTGAAGTGACAGGTGTTGAGGTACCATGTGTTGAAGTGACAGGTGTTGAGGTAGCAGGTGTTGAAGTGACAGGTGTTGAGGTACCAGATGTTGAAGTGACAAGTGTTGAGGTACCAGGTGTTGAAGTGACAGGTGTTGAGGTACCATGTGTTGAAGTGACAGGTGTTGAGGTACCATGTGTTGAAGTGACAGGTGTTGAGGTAGCAGGTGTTGAAGTGACAGGTGTTGAGGTACCAGGTGTTGAAGTGACAGGTGTTGAGGTACCAGGTGTTGAAGTGACAGGTGTTGAGGTACCATGTGTTGAAGTGACAGGTGTTAAGGTACCATGTGTTGAAGTGACAGGTGTTGAGGTAGCAGGTGTTGAAGTGACAGGTGTTGAGGTACCATGTGTTGAAGTGACAGGTGTTGAGGTACCATGTGTTGAAGTGACAGGTGTTGAGGTACCATGTGTTGAAGTGACAGGTGTTGAGGTACCATGTGTTGAAGTGACAGGTGTTGAGGTACCATGTGTTGAAGTGACAGGTGTTGAGGTACCATGTGTTGAAGTGACAGGTGTTGAGGTACCATGTGTTGAAGTGACAGGTGTTGAGGTAGCAGGTGTTGAAGTGACAGGTGTTGAGGTACCAGGTGTTGAAGTGACAGGTGTTGAGGTATCAGGTGTTGAAGTGACAGGTGTTGAGGTACCATGTGTTGAAGTGACAGGTGTGTTAAGGTAGCAGGTGTTGAAGTGACAGGTGTTGAGGTACCAGGTGTTGAAGTGACAGGTGTTGAGGTACCAGGTGTTGAAGTGACAGGTGTTGAGGTAGCAGGTGTTGAAGTGACAGGTGTTGAGGGACCAGGTGTTGAAGTGACAGGTGTTGAGGTACCAGGTGTTGAAGTGACAGGTGTTGAGGTACCAGGTGTTGAAGTGACAGGTGTTGAGGTACCATGTGTTGAAGTGACAGGTGTTGAGGTAGCAGGTGTTGAAGTGACAGGTGTTGAGGTACCAGGTGTTGAAGTGACAGGTGTTGAGGTACCAGGTGTTGAAGTGACAGGTGTTGAGGTACCATGTGTTGAAGTGACAGGTGTTGAGGTACCATGTGTTGAAGTGACAGGTGTTGAGGTAGCAGGTGTTGAAGTGACAGGTGTTGAGGTACCATGTGTTGAAGTGACAGGTGTTGAGGTACCAGGTGTTGAAGTGACAGGTGTTGAGGTACCAGGTGTTGAAGTGACAGGTGTTGAGGTACCAGGTGTTGAAGTGACAGGTGTTGAGGTAGCAGTGTTGAAGTGACAGGTGTTGAGGTACCAGGTGTTGAAGTGACAGGTGTTGAGGTAGCAGGTGTTGAAGTGACAGGTGTTGAGGTACCAGGTGTTGAAGTGACAGGTGTTGAGGTACCAGGTGTTGAAGTGACAGGTGTTGAGGTACCAGTGTTGAAGTGACAGGTGCTGAGGTACCATGTGTTGAAGTGACAGGTGTTGAGGTACAGTGTTGAAGTGACAGGTGTTGAGGTACCAGGTGTTGAAGTGACAGGTGTTGAGGTAGCAGGTGTTGAAGTGACAGGTGTTGAGTACCAGATGTTGAAGTGACAGGTGTTGAGGTACCATGTGTTGAAGTGACAGGTGTTGAGGTACCATGTGTTGAAGTGACAGGTGTTGAGTAGCAGGTGTTGAAGTGACAGGTGTTGAGAGTAGCAGGTGTTGAAGTGACAGGTGTCAGACAGGAGGTGAGTGGAGACCTGAGACTGTAGTTAGTAAACATGTTGTGGTATGGAGTATGAGAGAGAGAGAGAGAGAGAGAGAGAAGAGAGAGAATGCTGCAACAGGCTAAATATCACACCAGCTGTGTTAGCTTAACTTAACACCGAAGTGTGTGTGTGAGGGTAACTGTGTACTCACTTAAGTGTGGTTGCAGGAGGTTGAGACATAGCTCCTCAAAGAAGACAATAAGACAAAGATCACGACAGCCAAGAAGATGACGGGGTGGATAATGAGAACTTTCAAAAGAAGGGAAATAACGCCAGTGGTGACACTATTCAAATCACTTGTGCTCTCTCGTCTAGAGGAGAGACATCAGAGCTGGAACAGTTACATAGATCATTTAAACTACTGGGAACATCTTAAAGTCCTAACTAAATATGTACTCGCTGGAGGAGAGGAGAGAGAGATACAAGATAATATATACCTGGAAAGTACTCGCAGGCCTGGTTCCAAACCTACACACCATCATAACATACTGGAGAGATATGGCAGGAAGTGTAAAATAAACCCAGTAAAAAGCACGAGTGCCGTGGACACTATAAGAGAACACTGTATCAACATCCGTGGCCCCAGATTATTCAACATCTTACCAGAAGATATCAGAAACACTGCTGGAACAAGTGTAGAAGTCTTCAAGAGGAAACTGGACAAGTATCTTCACCAGATCAACCAGGCTGTGATGGATATGTGGGGCAGTGGACCTTACAGTCACTAAAACTAGTTATGGAACATTAACAAAATACATATCAATACTAATAATGTGTATAAGGACGATATTGATACCATCAGAACTGATACCCACTGATACCTTATTAGTTACACTTTCTTATATAAACAACGAAATGAACTCACAGTAATTAACCACCTCGTTAAGTGAAGCTAATTACCCAGGTTACTCACTAGTTACCATCAGGTAGGTACTGTCTGATACCAGAGATGACATCAATTCAACGAAATGTGCACACACACAACCCACAAAATTCCTCCCAGTACAACAAGGAAAATATATACCTGGAGAAATATACCAGGAGAAATATACCAGGAGAAATATACCTGGAGAAATATACCAGGAGAAATATACCAGGAGAAATATGCCAGGAGAAATATACCAGGAGAAATATACCAGGAGAAATATACCAGGAGAAATATACCAGGAGAAATATACCAGGAGAAATATACCAGGAGAAATATACCAGGAGAAATATGCCAGGAGAAATATACCAGGAGAAATATACCTGGAGAAATATACCAGGAGAAATATACCAGGAGAAATATACCAGGAGAAATATACCAGGAGAAATATACCAGGAGAAATATACCTGGAGAAATATACCAGGAGAAATATACCAGGAGAAATATGGAAATCCAGGAGAAATATACCAGGAGAAATATACCAGGAGAAATATACCAGGAGAAATATGCCAGGAGAAATATACCAGGAGAAATATACCAGGAGAAATATACCAGGAGAAATATGCCAGGGGAAATATACCAGGAGAAATATACCAGGAGAAATATACCAGGAGAAATATACCAGGAGAAATATACCAGGAGAAATATACCAGGAGAAATATACCAGGAGAAATATACCTGGAGAAATATACCAGGAGAAATATACCAGGAGAAATATACCAGGAGAAATATCAGAAATACCAGGAGAAATATACCAGGAGAAATATACCAGGAGAAATATGCCAGGAGAAATATACCAGGAGAAATATACCAGGAGAAATATACCAGGAGAAATATGCCAGGAGAAATATACCAGGAGAAATATACCAGGAGAAATATACCAGGAGAAATATACCAGGAGAAATATACCAGGAGAAATATACCAGGAGAAATATACCAGGAGAAATATACCAGGAGAAATATGCCAGGAGAAATATACCAGGAGAAATATACCAGGAGAAATATGCAGGAAATATACCAGGAGAAATATACCAGGAGAAATATACCAGGAGAAATATACCAGGAGAAATATACCAGGAGAAATATACCAGGAGAAATATACCAGGAGAAATATACCAGGAGAAATATACCAGGAGAAATATACCAGGAGAAATATACCAGGAGAAATATACCAGGAGAAATATACCAGGAGAAATATACCAGGAGAAATATACCAGGGGAAATATACCAGGAGAAATATACCTATGGAGAAATATACCAGGAGAAATATACCAGGAGAAATATACCAGGAGAAATATACCAGGAGAAATATACCAGGAGAAATATACCATACGGAGAAATATACCAGGAGAAATATACCAGGAGAAATATACCAGGAGAAATATACCAGGAGAAATATGCCAGGAGAAATATACCAGGAGAAATATACCAGGAGAAATATACCAGGGGAAATATACCAGGAGAAATATGCCAGGAGAAATATACCAGGAGAAATATACCAGGAGAAATATACCAGGGGAAATGTACCAGGAGAAATATGCCAGGTTAATTAAAGATTGTGACGAAAGTGGGAAAGAATATGGTTCCTTTACAGCCTCGTTAGCTGTGCTATGTCCAGAAGGTAATTAGTACTAGTTAGGTAGCTGGGATTCCTAAGTCTGTCACCTGATGACTTTAATTCCGTGAAATTTTCTGGCCAGTTATGTGTAATTCTGGCTTTTATGACTGAGAGAGTGGCACTGTATGCTGGCACTGTATGCTGTAGCTGACTGTATGCTGGCACTGTTATAATCTGGGAGTTGTAGTGTGATAGTGATACTGTATGGTGCTAACCAAGTTGTTGCTGCTAGTCCAGGCTTGTCTGGTCAACCAGGTTGTTGTTGCTGGTGGTCCTGGACCAGGCTTGTCTGGTCAACCAGGTTGTTGCTGCTGAAGGCCCACTGGCCCACATATCCATCACAGCCTGGTTGATCTGGCACCTGGTGAAGATACTTGTCCAGTTTCCTCTTGAAGGCTTCTACACTGGTTCCAGCCGTGTTTCTGATATCTTCTGGTAAGATGTTGAACAGTCTTGGTCCACGGATGTTGATACAATACCTGGAGTTTACCTGGAGAGAGTTCCGGGGGTCAACGCCCCCGCGGCCCGGTCTGTGACCAGGCTTCATGGTGGATCAGGGCCTGATCAACCAGGCTGTTACTGCTGGCCGCACGCAGTCCAACGTACGAACCACAGCCTGGCTAGTCAGGTACCGACTTTAGGTGCCTGTCCAGTGCCTGCTTGAAGACAGCCAGGGGTTTGTTGGTAATCCCCCTTATGTATGCTGGGAGGCAGTTGAACAGTCTTGGGCCCCTGACACTTATTGTGTTGTCCTCAACGTGCTAGTGGCACCCCTGCTCTTCATTGGGGGGATGTTACATCGTCTGTCAAGTCTTTTACTTTCGTAGGGAGTGACTCTCGTGTGCAAGTTTGGTACTAATCCCTCTAAGATTTTCCAAGTGTATATAATAATGTATCTCTCCCGCCTGCGTTCTAGGAGTACAGGTTTAGGAACTTCAAGCGTTCCCAGTAGTTGAGGTGGTTTATCGCATTATGCGTGCGTGAAGGTTCTCTGTACATTTTCAAAGGTCAGCAATTTCACCCGCCTTGAAAGGTGCCGTTAGTGTGCAGCAATATTCCAGCCTAGATAGAACAAGCGATCTGTAAAGTGTCAACATGGGCTTTGCATCCCTAGTTTTGAAGGTTCTCATTATCCATCCTGTCATTTTTCGAGCAGATGCAATTGTTACAGTGTTATGGTCCTTGAAGGTGAGATCCTCTGACATGATCACTCCCAGGTCTTTGACATTAGTTTTTCGCTCTATTTTGTGGTTGGAATTTGTTTTGTACTCCGATGAGATTTTAATTTCTTCACGTTTTCCATATCTGAGTAATTGAAATTTCTCATCATTGAACTTCATATTGTTTTCTGCAGCCCATTTAAAGATTTGGTTGATGTCTGCTTGGAGTCTTGCAGTGTCTTCAACGGTGGACACTGTCATACAGATTCAGGTGTCCTCTGCAAAGGAAGACACAGCACTGTGGCTGATATCCCTGTCTATGTCCGATATGAGGATGAGGAACAGGATGGGAGCAAGTACTGTGCCTTGTGGAACAGAGCTTTTCACCGTAGCCACCTCTGACTTTACTCTGTTGACTACTACTCTTTGTGTTCTACTTGTTAGGAAATTATAGATCCATCTACCAACTTTTCCAGTTATTCCTTTATCACGCATTTTGTGTGCTATTACACCATGGTCACACTTATCAAAGGCTTTTGCAAAGTCTGTGTATATAATATCTGCATTCTGTTTGTCTTCTAGAGCATCCAGGACCTTGTCGTAGTGGTCCAGTAGTTGGGACAGACAGGAGCGACCTGCTCTAAACCCATGCTGCCCTGGGTTGTGTAATTGATGGGTATCTAGATGAGTGGCGATCTTGCTTCTTAGAACCCTTTCAAAGATTTTATGATATGGGACGTTAGCGCAATTGGTCTGTAGTTCTTTGCTATTGCTTTACTGCCCCCTTTGTGGAGTGGGGCTATGTCTGTTGTTTTTAGTAACTGCGGGACGACCCCAGTGTCCATGCTTCCTCTCCATAGGATGTTAAAAGCACGTGATAGGGGCTTCTTGCAGTTCTTGATGAACACTGGAGTTCCATGAGTCTGGGCCTGGAGCGAGTGCATGGGCATGTCATTTATGCCTTTTCGAAGTCATTTGGCGTCAGGGTAATGTCAGATAGGTTTGCGTCTACCAGGTTCTGTGGCACTCATAAAAATTCATTTATGTCTTCAACTTTCAGTCTGGTTAGCGGCTCACTAAAAACTGAGTCATACTGGGACTTAAGTAACTCACTCATTTCCTTGCTGTCATCTGTGTAGGACCCATCTCGTTTAAGTAGGGGCCCAATACTGGATGTTGTTCTCGACTCTTATTGTATCCACGGCGCCCCTGCTTTTAACTGGGTTTATTTTACACTTCCTGCCATATCTCTCTCTCCAGTATGTTGTTATGGCAGTGTGCAGGTTTGTGACCAGGCCCGCGAGTACTTTCCAAGTATATATTATCATGTATCTCTATCTCCTCCACTCAAGTGAGTACATATTTAGGACTTTAAGGTGTTCCCAACTTTACTGGCTCTATGTGAACCGTAGTTACGCACACATACATAAACAAACACACAGGCACACCTACACAAACAAACACACAGGCACACCTACACAAACAAACACACACACCTTCACACCTCATACAAGACTCGGGGAAGGGAAGTCTGGCCAGACACAGAAACAAACAATGTATGACTCAGGGTGGAGGAGGGCGAAGCAAGGGTGAGGGGGAAGCAAGGGTGAGGGGGAAGCAAGGGTGAGGTGGAAGTAAGGGTGAGGGAAGCAAGGGTGAGGGAAGTAAGGGTGAGGGAAAATAAGGGTGAGGGAAACAAGGGTGAGGGGAAGCAAGGGTGAGGGGGAAGCACAGGGTGAGGTGGAAGTAAGGGTGAGGGAAGCAAGGGTGAGGGAAGCAAGGGTGAGGGAAGCAAGGGTGAGGGAAAGCAAGGATGAGGGGAAACAAGGGTGAGGGGAAGCAAGGGTGAGGGGAAGCAAGGGTGAGGTGGGAAGCAAGGGTGAGGGAAGCAAGGGTGAGGTGGGAAGCAAGGGTGAGGGGAAGCAAGAGTGAGGGGAAGCAAGGGTGAGGGGAAGCAAGGGTGAGGGAAGCAAGGGTGAGGTGGGAAGCAAGGGTGAGGGGGAAACACGGTGACGGTGAAGCAAGGGTGAGGGAAAGCAAGAGTGACGGTGAAGCAAGGGTGAGGGGAAGCAAGGGTGAGGTGGGAAGCAAGGGTGAGGGGAAAGCAAGGTGAGGGGAAGCAAGGGTGAGGGAAGCAAGGGTGAGGGGAAGCAAGGGTGAGGGGGAAGCAAGGGTGAGGGGAAGCAAGGGTGAGGGAGAAGCAAGGGTGAGGTGGGAAGCAAGGGTGAGGGGAAGCAAGGGTGAGGGGAAGCAAGGGTGAGGTGGGAAGCAAGGGTGAGGGAAGCAAGGGAGGAAGCAAGGGTGAGGTGGGAAGCAAGGGTGAGGGGAAGCAAGAACAAAATTCTTCTCCAGGCTGAGGGACTGACCACCTCAAACCTAATTGACTGAAGAAGCCTACTGTATAGGCGAAACGTTTCAGAAGATACCTAACTATTGCACATATGTCTTATCAACCTGTCAATACTGTATACCATTATCATATTCCTGTACTCCCTGCAACGTAGGCGATAAAAACACATCATAATGTCCACCTGGAAAATTCAAGAGGGACTGGTGCCAAACCTGCCGACAGAAATCACTCCATACGGCAGCAAGACTGTGTAAAATACCCCCAGTGAACAGCAGGGATACCATATATATGTATATATATAGTATATATATATATATATAAGTATATATATATATATATATATATATATATATATATATATATATATATATATATATATATATATATATATATATATAGTACATATATACCACTGTGGTCCCAGACCAGACTCCTGCAACACCATACTCATCGACAGTCTTAAATAACCTGTGTGGAGGTTGTAGTCTAGACGAGCAGGGAGGAGGAGGAGGAGAGAGAGGAGAGAGAGAGAGAGAGAGAGAGAGAGAGAGAGAGAGAAGTAAACACACACGAGTCTCTAGCATTTCATTAACAATTAAAAATTTAACAAGGGTAAACAGTGAGTCCCTCTACATGTAGTTACACCACTGTCTTGGATCTTCTACTAAGCTGAAAGTCTGCTAAGCTAATTAACTTAACACTACTAAGCTTAACTACAAGAATATGTTCAAGTGTTCATTCTTAGTCTCGTGAACACTTAAGATGACAGGTAAATCTTCACCCGAAGAGTGTTTAGGGTGAACGCCCCTGAGACCCGGTCCCAGACCAGGACTACCAGTGGCTGGTCTGAGCAACTAGGCTGCTGGTATTGGTGCACACAGTCCAACATCGGCAACACAGCCTGACTGATCAGGAACTGACTTGGATAAACTTGTCCAGTTCCTCCTTGAAGACAGCCAGGGATCTGTTGGTAATTCCCACTTATGTGTGAAGAACGTTGACAAGTCTTGGTCCCTACACACTTACTGTGTCCTCTCTTAAGTGCACTTCTGGCACTCTTAAGTGCACTCCTGGGAGCTAGTACTGTACCTTGTGGAACACTGGGAGCCAGTACTGTACCTTGTGGAACACTGGGAGCCAGTACTGTACCTTGTGGAACACTGGGAGCCAGTACTGTACCTTGTGGAACACTGGGAGCCAGTACTGTACCTTGTGGAACACTGGAGGCGAGTACTGTACCTTGTGGAACAATGGGAGCGAGTACTGTACCTTGTGGAACACTGGGAGTGACTACTGTACCTTGTGGAACAATGGGAGCGAGTACTGTACCTTGTGGAACACTGGGAGCGAGTACTGTACCTTGTGGAACACTGAGAGCCAGTACTGTACCTTGTGGAACACTGGGAGCCAGTACTGTACCTTGTGGAACACTGGAAGCCAGTACTGTACCTTGTGGAACACTGGAAGCCATTACTGTACCTTGTGGAACACTGGGAGCCAGTACTGTACCTTGTGGAACACTGGGAGCCAGTACTGTACCTTGTGGAACACTGGAGGCGAGTACTGTACCTTGTGGAACAATGGGAGCGAGTACTGTACCTTGTGGAACACTGGGAGTGACTACTGTACCTTGTGGAACAATGGGAGCGAGTACTGTACCTTGTGGAACACTGGAAGCGACTACTGTACCTTGTGGTACACTGGGAGCGAGTACTGTACCTTGTGGAACAGTGGGAGCGAGTACTGTACCTTGTGGAACAGTGGGAGCGAGTACTGTACCTTGTGGAACAATGGGAGCTAGTACTGTACCTTGTGGAACAGTGGGAGCGAGTACTGTACCTTGTGGAACAATGGGAGCGAGTACTGTACCTTGTGGAACACTGGGAGCGACTACTGTACCCTGTGGAACAATGGGAGCGAGTACTGTACCTTGTGGAACAATGGGAGCGAGTACTGTACCCTGTGGAACACTGGGAGCGACTACTGTACCTTGTGGAACAATGGGAGCGAGTACTGTACCTTGTGGAACAATGGGAGCGAGTACTGTTCCTTGTGGAACAATGGGAGCGAGTACTGTACCTTGTGGAACAATGGGAGCGAGTACTGTACCTTGTGGAACACTGGGAGTGAGTACTGTTACTTGTGGAACAATGGGAGCGAGTACTGTACCTTGTGGAACAATGGGAGCGAGTACTGTACCTTGTGGAACACTGGGAGCGAGTACTGTACCTTGTGGAACACTGGGAGCGAGTACTGTACCTTGTGGAACAATGGGAGCGAGTACTGTACCTTGTGGAACAATGGGAGCGAGTACTGTTCCTTGTGAAACACTGGGAGTGAGTACTGTACCTTGTGGAACACTGGGAGCGAGTACTGTACCTTGTGGAACACTGGGAGCCAGTATTGTACCTTGTGGAACACTGGGAGCGAGTACTGTACCTTTCAGAGGTGATCTGTTCTTAGCTCAGAGAGGACGTGTCTAGGGTTCTCTGTGGACTGAACCACTTTTGCTCTGTGAAGTGAACCAAGATGCCGTCCATTGAGCAACTTTACCAGCAGCTTAAGGAGGAATTGAGGGTAGCGAAGCTTGAGATTCGGCGATTGATGGAGGAAAACAAGAGGATTCGTAGTAGTCCTCCTGTTGTGAGTCCTCAGGTCAAGAAGGGAACTTGGGCAGTAGCCGGACTTCAAGGAACGAAGTTGAAGATCAAGAAAACGAATGGAGAGTTAGAAACGATGAAGAAGAAAGAGACTGCTGTGGAAACATCGAATGCCTTCTCCGTGCTACCCGATGAATGTGAGTCGACTACTGGGAACGTCACGACGAACGACACAAAGGAAGGTAAAAACATTGTTGTTGTTGGGGATAGCCAGGTTAGGTATATGGATAGGGCATTCTGCTTGAAGGATAGGAGTAGGAGACAGAGGGTTTGCTTTCCTGGGGCTGGGATGGAGGATATTGTTAGCCGGCTTGACAACATCATGAACAGTAATGGGATCAATCCTATTATCTGCCTCAGTGCTGGAGGCAATGATGTAGGCAAGTGTAGAAGTGAGGATTTAGTTAGAAGGTACAGGACAGAAATAGACATCATTAGGAAGAAGGGGGGGCGCCCTGTTATATGTGGCATTTTGCCAAGAAGGGGTGTTGGAAATGAATGGCTGTCCAGAGCGATTGGTATAAATTGCTGGCTGGACAAACACTGTAAGGATAATGCAGTCCCATTCATTGACAACTGGGACCACTTCTATGGCCGAAATGACATGTATGCCAGGGATGGGGTTCACTTATCCAGGGCAGGTGTAGAATTTCTCTCTAGCTCAGTTGAGGATGTTGTTAGGGCTTTAAACTAGGATTAGTTAGAGGTATGGGTTTAAGAATGGTGAATAATGAGGGTCAAAATATTGATTCAGGCTTTGACATCATAAATCTTAACAATAACAGTAATCGAGTAACACAGGGTAATAATAGTAACAGAAATTGTGTAAAACAAAAGCTGAATATGAAAAAGGTTCACAAGAAGATACATCTCAATGTATTTTACACTAACTGTCGAAGCGCCAGAAATAAAATTAACGAATTACGTTTGGTAGCATGTGCTGGGAACTTTGATGTCATTGCAATAACTGAAACATGGTATAATATAAAGAGTCGGGATATGATTGCTGAGTGTCATATTCAGGGGTTTAAGTTGTTCCATGTAGATAGATATAATGGGAAAGGGGTGGAGTTGCATTATATGTACGAGAAAATATAAATTGCTGCATAAAAACAGGCATAAAAATAGATGGATCATTAACAGAATCTGTTTGGGTAGAGTTTCTAGAAGGTCAAGAAAAACTGATTGCAGGTGTAATATACCGACCTCCAGGCT